>DWDT01000574.1:0-20039 GCA_018245595.1 Microceris scylla
TGTTGCCCATGACGTGTTACTGTATTATATTTTTTGTGTTACCTGTTGTAAATGGCAATAAAAGTTTATTATTATTAAAGATATCCAGAGATTTAAAATTGTTTAAAATAATTTTTCCAATTGGAGTATCTCTAAGATAGTTTCAATTATCATGGTCAAATCATCATGGGATTACGAAACTTTTACCGAATCATTCGATATCATTAGTAACTAGAATGTTTAAATACCCATAACATGCATAATTGTAGGTTTCTTTTCTGTCTGTTCTTCATTATAAATAATATCTATGTATATACACTGTGTCTCATGTTTAAAAGGAGTTTCATGATTGTTACACTATAATGTAGGGTTTTTTTGGTATTTTAGAACTAACGCAATAGTCTTAACGTCAGTCAGACATATTGTTTCTATTTTAATCATACCTATTGTATCTGGTTCTTTTTCAGTCATCTGCCCTTTGAGTTCATCATAGGTCTGTAATAACCTATCAGTTAATATTTGAACAGCATCACTTATATAACAGATTTATTTTGAACTGTGCACTATGTTACTGTAACTTTCTTTATTCTGTAATACAATATTTGTATTTGGTGATGTAGTATGACTTATCTATATAGTAATATCAGGTATAGGTATATATATTTTTACTGTTATATTATATATTTTACCTTAGATGTTGTGTTTATGTTTCTGTTATATTTTTTGGCCATTTAATTACGTTCATGTTGCCAAGTACTATATAATTTAATTTGTATATTTGTGGTCATATTTTGATATATTAGCAGGCGTGTAGTAGACTGTATGAGTGAATATAGGCGTGTGTGTGTGCGTATGCTTGAATTGTGTTTGTGAATGTTTTGTGATGTAAATAAATTAATTATTTCACCATCAACTGTTTTTCACGGTCCATTATACTGCAAGGGTCTTCTGTCAGAATTAGAAATATTAATTTAATCTTAAAACGCACGTATTGTAAAGAGGTGCGCGTCAGGATTGAAACCAGGACTCTTGGAATGGGTGACTGAATTTTAAGCCATTGGGCTATCACTGCTGCACTGTCAATTGTATGTAAATGTTAATTTTTATCTCAGTTGCGGTGACCTTTCATCAAACGACAGGAGACCTGCATAGCTGATACAGCAGCTGCCGCTAATTTGATTATGTAAAAATCCAAAACACAACAAAAATTCTTTTTTCTAAATTTGTTTAGTAAAATTTATTGGTTTCGTGTATTTTTTAAAATTCGTTTAGTCTTCTCAGAGTTATCAATTGCATCGTAAACAAATAATTTCGATAGTCATATGTATGTTTTAGTAACAACTAAAAACATTACGCACCCGCTATGCGAGTAGATACGCTTTGACCTTTCAAGATAGGTTTGCTTACACATGTACAACTGTACTGTACTGTAAATACAAACATAAAATCCTTTTTTTTTATATTGTCGTCATGATCATCACGCGTTTTATTATCTGTTTTGGGCCACTGATCTTCTTTCAAGATAATATACTAAGACTATAATCTGTTGAGCTAGTCAATTATGGATCGCCATAGGTCTCAAAGAAAATGCCGGATTTTCACCCGTGCTAGTACCTTCTCGATGTTTTCTCACGGCTGTAGCGAGTGGCGTTTTATCTGACGAACGCAATACTTTTATATTTCAGACAAATGACATTGAACATTGCGTCACAGAGTCTAGAGGATACGAAACGACTACCATTATCAACTGTGACACCAGCGACACGAACGCTCTGGTGTTTTATATCAAGTTCTCCGTCAAAGGGCCATCTGTTGGAAGTATACCTTACTTTAAAAGCATCAAGGTGAACGGTCATGAGGAATGTAATGAACCAGGATCGGTAAATGTTATTTATTTACTAGATGTAAAAAGTATTATACATATATTTGTATTTAATGTTTCGATAACAATGGAAAGCATATTCGTAACTATGTTGAGTATATTTAACACTAGCTTTTGTGACGTGTGACATGACGTGACGTTACGTTTTTTGTTTTAATTTGATAATAGTAGTAAGTGCTTCAACGCTTACTTAAAGTGCATTTTAAATTCATATTTAATGTCACAGAATTTACAAGTTTAGCGCAAAAACGATGTAAAAATTACGTGAATTAAACACTTTTATTGTAATATAACATGATGTTTTTATGACTTTGACAGTCCTATTTAAGATGGTCCACTGACGTCCATGGGCGGCTGCAGCCACATTGCGTTCTTGTCTGCAATTGTGCTAATCTCTTCACGTGAAAAACATGATTTCAATCAAACTGCTTGTCCATTACCTTACTGGGTGAATTTCAGGGTTACCTGGATAAATACTTGGTAGATTATCAGACAGACAGGTGTGGTATACGGAAGATTATTTACACTGAGTTGATGTACCACGGCCTGCCCACCAGACCGGGAGACTGGCCGTGGCACGCTGCTATATACCAATTACGGCAGGCCAGCAACGTATATACATGTGGGGGAACGCTAATTTCAAAAATCTATGTTTTAACAGGTAAAATATGCGACATTGATATTATAAAAGTGACCATTAAACGTTTTAGCTTAAATTATTGTAATGTAAAACACTTAAATTTTATTGTTTACGCTACTTATCTATACACAAATTCTGCTGACCATTTACCTATTAATATATAAATATCTTTATCAGCCTGTTTATATTATTGTTAATAGGCCTCCCCCACTCCATTCTGGATAATTATGTTGTTTCGAGTTCGAGTTGTCTCACTGTCTATCGACAGGGTTTAGTTGCGTCTTCCGAAGTCCTGAGTTCCGAAGTCGCCCCGAAACGTTTAATATAATTATTATACATATGTATATCCTGAATTACTTATTATTTTAGCCGCGCACTGTGTTACAAGTAAACAAGAGCCGCTTATCCCCGATGTGTTGAGCGTCGTTCTAGGCAAGTACAATTTAATAGGAGGCGACATAGCACCTCAAGAAAAAGAGGTAACGGTTATAATATGTTTGTTTATCAACTACCTGGTTAACGTTAACGTAACGCAGGCTCTGCCTATTTGGTTCAGATGGCTGTGCCTAAAATGGCTCAATTTTTGTTAATTTACTAGTTTTCTACTTGTTAAGCCCTTGAGTTTGATTAGCAAAATTATAGAGAAAGTTGTAAAAATACGTTACCCGTTATTTTGGAGCAGCGGCCATCTTGGATTTACAACAGTTTTTTTTTGTCAACGCATTACAATTCCACTGCTGGAATACGGGTCTCCTCTCATATTGACATCCTCTCCCTCTCTCCCTCTCATATTGTATTACAACTAAAGACGTGTGCAAAATTTCAATAAGTAGTTTTGAGTGTCTAAATTAAAGGTGAATAAAACCTTTTAAAAAGATAATCAATAGAACAAATGTTGCAGGTTTTTGCGGTAAAAGTTCACGAAGATTTCTGTAAACCGACTCGTATGGATAACGATATAGCACTGCTCAAACTGAGGACGGAGGCAATATTCAATGACTATGTGCAACCGGCTTGCATCTGGAACAGCGAAGCCAATGAAAAACTATCGTCAGGCTCAGTTATTGGTTATGTTAGTACTGTTTTATTTATATTTAACTGACCTATAGTCTAGTGATGACTGTCCGGTGCTGGAATTATTATATGGAACATCTAAAATTATTTTAATTGTTGCGATCTGTTATCAGGTGGTGGGATGGGGAAGGAACCAGGAACATACACTGTCACCTCAACTGCTACAAACGTCCATGCCAGAACGTACCTTCGTCGAGTGTGTGGGACAAAACCCACTGTTTTTCGGGCATAAGCTGACTAGCAGTAGTACGTTCTGCGCTGGTTGGGACAATGGTGAGATTAATTATTTAAGACCTCTAATAGTAATTTTTCAAAAATATATTTTGCGTACAGGCACCGGTCCGTTACAGTTTTGTTTGTGACTCGATCAACTCATTGAGTTTTTGTCGTTGAGTCATCGAGATTTGATGAGATATCGATACCCAAAACCTTAATTACCAGAGTCAGCGGTGCGAAATGCTGTGCCCTGCGATCTCCAATCCGCATGCCCAGTATGGAGATTACGGGCATAAACCTCCTTTTGGGGAGGCATATGTCCAGCAGTGGAAAGAGATAGGCTGACGATGATGATGATGATGAAAACCTTAAATGGCCATTTAGTTTGTAATGTTTATAATATTCGCCATTTTGATGAAACATTTTATCATTTTAGGTACATCACCGTGCAACGGCGACAGCGGAGGTGGTTATTTAGTGTTTGTCCCGGACAAAGTGGGGGATAATTCTACTGATCTAGCAGGAGCCTGGCACGTCAAGGGAATCATTTCCATAGGTATTGCTCGCCCAGGAGGAGTTTGTGATCCCAACTACTATGTACTGTTCACTGATGTATACAAACATTTGCCTTGGATATTGAACCATACACGTTCTGTTGTGTAAATTTATCATCATCGTTATTGCCACTATCAATAACACCATGATCATCATTGTCGTAGTCATAATTATTAATTTTATCGTTATCAGCTTGTCTCAGTTTACAATTGGACACACACCTCTCCCACTGTATAACATCTCGTCCTGTCCTCGGCTTGTTGCATCCAGTTTGTGCCTACAGTCTTTCACAGATCGACATCCCACTTGGTCGGAGGGTCTATAAAAAATCTATATTATTTTGAATTTAATTTCTCTATGTCATAATCATAATTTTTTACCTATGTGTATTATAAAAAACCATGACCCTACGAATAGATTACTCATCTGAAACGTTTATTAATGTCAATAAAACAAGAATTTATTAAATTATTTACAAATTTATTTATTTTATATATGTACATGCTTAGTACTTATTATCAAAAACTTAGTAAAAAAAACCAATACCCTAATGAAGCGGTCTTTCATTTATCAAACTTTTTGTATCATTTATTAACCGATTGTAATTAAGGGGCAGCAGGAATCAATTCAATTAATTCAATAATCTTTAATTTAAATTATTGACACAAATTTAATGTGGAGACCATTAACTAAAATCTGGGGTTTTATGGTCAAAAAAATTTTTTTCTGATGGGGTTTGGAGTCAAGTACCAGTGGTGAGGTAAGCATATCCAAATACGTTACCTTTGATCACATTATAATTTTTAACTTATCAATATTTTCATTCTATACTCCGACAACCGAAGTTATTGAAGGTCAATCGAACGAGCTACCTTAAGATTGTTCTTGAAGTTTTGCTTTTCTGGTTGTTCTATGAATGATATTGACGATATCTTTAAATATGCATGGTAATGGATCCTTGAATAAACGAAAACTTACCTCGTTTGCCCCCAGGAAAAAATATATGAAATGTCTGATATTGTCATCTTTGTAAACGCCATTTATCAGTTATAATCGGCTGGTCTATGTATACTATTGCCGGGTTGAATATGATTAATGTTTACATACAATGTTAAGACCATCACGTCATTCTAAGTTTAAAGACTATTTACAATAACGCCATACAATTCTTAGCACTAAATAATACAACTATTAAGTCTTCAAATGTGAGTAGATACTGTGGATACGGATACTGATGAAATACCAGGTTTCACTTGGTTTGTGATGTGCTCCTCTTGTTTCCTGGCGCGTTTCGGGCCGAGGAGTATCTTCTGAAGTTGACAAGCTGGGGCCTCCGCGAATAGATGGAGTGGCAGGGCGAAAAGGAATGTGGTGCAGACGATACCAGCAAAGAGCATAATCTACAAAGAGTGGTATGTTTTACAGAATATTTCAATTTTGTTCACGTTGTTTTAAGACACTGCTTATAATTTATCTGTAGCGGAGTAACAGCGGATTATACATCGGCAAATATAGACTTCTTTTTCTAAATCTGAACATAAGCAGAGAGACAGTTTAAGGAAGATGAGGAGTAATGATTTTAAATTAAAATAAAGGAAGAAGAGAAGAAGCAATAATTTTGAAGTTAAATAAAAGAAGAAGAGAAGAAGCAATGTTTTCAAATAATAATATAAGAGGACTCATTCAATTTTGTAAGCCGCAATCTGATATATAGAGAAATATAATAGCTTGAGGAAAATTCCGCTTTCGAGTAAGACGGCATACAAAATGCATATCTCAGATAGGAGGATTAAATTATTCTCCTTCACAATCGAAACGAAATGCTTGGATTTAATATTTTTCTACAGAATTAGATTTTCTATTTCGTTTTTCATATAAATATATATTTTGTTCTGAAACAAGATGGTATTAGAGCAAATAAACAGTTGTAGATTACAACCAGCAAATAAACAGTTCTAAGTTCTCCACAGGATTTTTAAAGGCCTTTTGTTTTTATTGTTATAGAAAATGTTATTAACTGTCACTGTGCGGAAATTTATTGTTAATAAATTAAGATAATGTAATTATTACTATTGCAAAGTAATTTTACTGTCGTTTATCGTTATTGTTAATTACATATATTCATTCCCGTCCTTGACAGTTGTTGCCGTCCATACCGTTTACTAGTTTAAAGGAACGTTTATGCCATAAATTCTATTTTTTTCTAGTTACAAATCATTAATTGCTTGATTTCAACATGTAAATAACTTTTATTTCGCGATGGATATTTTCATAAAAGTGGGAAAACGATTTCACATCAGGTGTGCGGAATAATGGAGCTATAAAAACATACGACAAACAAAACATATTACAGTGGGATGTATAAATATATGTGAAAGTGTTCTACACTTCTCTACCTACCCTTTCGGGAGTGCAGGCGTGGTGTTACGTTATTTTATAAACATATTACAATCCTAGCAAGTATCGGGCCTTTAGCAAGAGCAATACTTACAGCGGTGTAATCTGTAGCGTAGAAGGATCTTCTCATTTGTCCTCCATACGTTCTCAACACTGTAGCATGTACCAACATAGCACAGTACGACAATCTGCCGAGAGGTTGCAAGGGTCCCCATTCCACCGAGTTTACGTAGACCACTGCGAAAGAAAGTTTTTATATTATTATTCATTATAACGTACATACATTTATCCATGTTTGATTATTTAGTAGTATTTTGTATGGCTAACAGATGGCGCTGTTTACAATAATAGTACAATGGTACAAAATAAACTGCAAAATGGTATGCGTGTTAGTAGTTAGTAATAGCTCACTGTAAAAACAAATTAAACATTTACTTATAAACAATTTAAACTTTAATCGGAAATTGTAATAAGTTGTCTACAATTTTTTTAGGCTACCTTCGGTTGCTCAAGTTTACACGTAAAATAGGATGGCCACAATAAAACTATACGAACCGGACAAAAGAATTGCTAAGCGGTATAAATAGGTTCAATAGTGACGCTTTTGCTGGTGAAAATCTTGTGTACTTATACCGGTTTAAACCACTATCACCCGTTCGTTTATTGTTTAATGATTTATAAACTGGCTTATCACCTGATCCGTGTACCATGTTCTAAAACTGAAAAGCTATATAACGTGTTAAATTGACTGTTAAACTGCAGTTTCGCTAACTGAACACATCAAAATGCCGAGCCCCTGTTATGTGTATCCTTTAGACCTGTATACACAATGTGATAAGCGAATCATTCATCTCTGTGATAATCTCTTGATCCTTTCGCCATAGTCTCTAGAATTTTATATGACAGTAAAATTCCAGAAACATTGATTATAGCACTATCTGTCTGTATTTTAACCTAAATTGGGTTATCACTTGTTAATATAACAGGTGAACTAAAGTTAATAAGAATATTTTTTTAAATAATTTCTATTAGCTTTCCTGCTGAATCTAGGTGTTTACCTTTTAATTTTAAAAGGTTACCCATTGGCTACTATGGAACGATAAAAGAGTTTTTGATGATGATATTTTATTCTGTCAAGTGAAAATCCAACTTCATCCCACATAATTTTATATCAAGTGAGATCGTTGTATTATTGTATAAAAGCCTCCCCTTTGAAGGTAAAACCACGTTAAACACGTCAGCCCTCTTTACTACTTTCACGGCAGAATCCCAGCGCTCCTTTTTTATTGTTATCCCGGATTTAGTTTAATCCCCTTATCTCTGCACCCATGAATCGAACGTTACGCCTGGATTTTTCACAGCATTCGCGTAGACAGATGTACTTACTTGTGCTATTTTCCTGAATTTATTATCTGTATTAATAATACAATAGTATCTAATATAGAAAATAAAAACTTGTGTGAGTTGTAATATTTTATGAAAAAAATAAGTGTTATTACGATATCCTAAATCGGTTTTAAAAATACGTCTAAACCGATTTTATTGAAATTTTGTCTGATGATAATCTATAGTCCGATAATACTTTTCACCGCGGAACAGTCTTTCATTACCAATGATAAACGACGTACAGAAAATCAATATAGATAAAATAAACTTGACACACAATGAAAACTGAAATTTAATTCAGTAAAATTGCATTACTTTATTTATTAACTAATAATTAAAAATCCTTTTTTAAGACATCGTTTCAATTTACCTAAGACCATTGTCTTAAATTCACAAATTTCATTTCTTTAAGTTAAATTAATAAAGAACAGAATTGACCCCTTAAAAACAACTTGTTATTTGAATATACATTTTACATGTTACATAATATTAGTGTCAGACATGCAATCGCAGTTTTATTGACCATAGTCTATAAACATCGGTGCATATCCTCAAATAGGTCCATCTAGACTTGAGACAAGTCACGATTAAGGTAAATGAGTCGTGTCTAACCCCAGACGCAATAGAAACAGTACAGTTAAAGTCACAAATACGCCAGTCCCTGGTGCATCTACATGCGATTGTAATATTTCTGCGTTCACTCATGACGGGAACGTGGCGAAATGAATCTGTTCGAGGAACGAATTCCTTTGAGGATAGAATTCAATTTTTATGTGAAGAGAATAGAGAACGAGCAGGCGGTAGTTACGAGATATCGACACATGAATACCTGGAATCCCGATGGCGACTGTAATTATTGTTGTTATATCTTCAAACCAGGTCTATTGTGAAGTAGACAAAGAGCAACAAGTGCCGAATATATCTATGCTTATAGATCTGATGTGTTTCTTCTACATTCACCACTCTTTTTATACATGAACGTCAGTTTCGCAAATTTTTAACTCTTTTGTGACTATAACGTTAATAGTATTATTTTCTTATAGATTAACTTATTTCACACAGTATCCAGATGGGCCCACCCGGCTTTGAATAGTAAAAAGAGATACGTGTATTCGTACTATCGTTTAGATAGACTAAAAAAAACACTTCGTGATACAGATAAAGACACTCCGTAATAGTACAGAAAGTCTAAGATACATTAACAAAACCTTTTCGTGAGAAAGATTTTTTAATGAACGATTAAAAAGTCCGATATGATAATCTTAACATTATTTATAGCCTTAAAATTACATTACACAAATGGCCTTACAAATATGATTCATGTAAATAAATACGTATTGTCTATGGATTAAACGGAAAGAATAGAGTGCGAGGACATGAGAACGGCAAATGCCGAAATAGCGAAAATATCGGAATAGATTGAAATGTTTCCGAAGAGAAAGAGCATGTGGTATGTACAACAATTGCTTTCGGTATAAACGAATGATAAAACGAACGATACGAAACCAACTGTAAATTGAATGAATAAATGAACAAATATGAATGAATGAATCGTAGAGACGAAATATGTAATAATTAAGTACAAAAAACAAAAAGAAAAGAGAACTTGTTAAAATAAGAGGCCAAAAAACAAAATCTAAAATTATACTTACTGTTACACTTGTAGAAGTAGCCGATGACAAAGATGCATATAGCGAGGGCGAAGAAATTTTGGTTTAGGGTGTTAAATATGGCGGACTCGAAGGCTGAGGCTTCACGATGGTGTAAGTCCCACCCTATGAGGACAGTACCAAACGCCACGGGAATGGAAATTATACACAGAAGTTTTAGGAGCTGCAAAATAAAATAATTGGGTTATAATTATGTTGGAGAACAATACTGCTGTCTGGTAGCGTATTCTTACGGTAGTGCATAATTTATGTAGAATTACGTTTATATATATGTACAATTGTGATGATAGCGATATTATTTATGTAGGATTATGTATATAAAAAAAATAATGACCATTGTATATAAATATCATCAAAGTTAATGGGAAATAGTTCATAAATAAACATAAAAAAGTCAGTTTTTGAATAATTATTAAATTGAGCGCTTACAATAGATTCCCTTAAGTTCCATTTCTCGTTTTGTGCCTTCTGGTAGAACCAAGCAGTCAGTACTCCTAAATGGTAGCCAGCCCAATTTCCTTGAGCTGATACATAAGCGTGGTAGAAGGTGTCATTGTATCCGAATATGTCTCTTATCGATCTGAAAAAAGAATGTTCTAGATGAAATGTATACTAAGATGTCTCAAATTGTAATATAGTGATTCATATATTTTTAATGTAAGAGAAATATCGAAGCATAACATGATTATGTACCCTACTTAATTTAAATGAAAAAAGAAAATATAAATGCGCACTTAGTCTTAGGGGTTTGATCCTTTTGATCGTATATTTGGTTGACGAGAGTTACAGAAATAAAAGTCAAAAGTCGATAAATCGATTTTTAACTAAATTTGCCAGATAAGAATTTAAGTTCAATTAAATTTAATATAAAAAGAAATTGATTGGATTACATGAAAATTGTCACGAGTTTGAAACCAGATATTATAAGTAAACCAGGACATAAATAGTTCTATGAAACTTACTCTGGGAATATGCTGACTCTGATTGGCAATAGGTCCATAAAATAGCTCTGAAGGAATGGTATGAGCAAGCTGACCACCATCACGCCAGACAGCACCGGAACTCCTGTCCTAGGCCACTTCCAGATCACTAACATCACCACCATGGTGATGAGGAACAGTTGGGTGTCCGTACCTAAGTACCTTAAAGAAACAAGGTAGAAATCATTCATTTTTGTACACCTGTTTTCATGAGATTTTGCCGCCAAAAATATCCTATATCTGAACCCTAATAAGTTATCATCACACCAATTTTCGTTGCTATCGGATACACGATACAATTTAAAAATATTGTTGTTTTAATTTAATATATGTTGTTGGAAATTAAGTTAAACCAACAGATGAGTCATATAAGTATGCCATACAACATCATTGTTTTCAATTCACACCCACTTTAGTCCAGAACATTTCACGATCACAGTGAAAATGGAATTTAATTTCAACAATGTTAAGCACATAGGTTAACGAGGTGGTCTTTTAGAGAAGATAAAACATGTATTAATCTCATTCAACATAATTATTAATCATACACTTATTAAGTAACGCTTCCTTACAAATTACATCTTCTTTTAAATCCTTGGAACATTGCAGATTGGCGTAACTTGACGAATAAACAATCATATAACGATGATTGTTAGTATTGTAAATTGAACTTTCTGTCATTATAATAAGGTTCAGTTTTATTTGTTTGCGACCGTTACATGTTTACTTTAAGACATTGTCTATTCGGTTTTTTTTAATTGAGTTGAGCATTCTTAATTCTGTTTATGTGTTACGAATTGTTGTCTGTTTCACTTATTTTCTTCAAAGATTTGATCTTTATTAGTTGGTATTAAAGTGATTATATCCGCAGCCGTTTCAGCTACTATGCAGGCATTTTTTTCGGCTTTTTAGTACATTTGAGGCGTTGTAAACATTAGCGTTTTGATTTAGCATAATCGGTGATGGGGTCACCATATGACAATTAAGTGAATTGGAAATAATAAGAACTTAACAATTATAAACCAAAAAAGTCGCGACTACATTTATTTTGACCGCAGTTTAAGCAGTACCGTTATCTTAATCTAAATAATGACATGTACATGACATGAACACATTCATCATTAGATCACGACATCTGTCGGAAGGTTACGTAAACGTTGCAAAATGTCGGGTACATGTAAATAGTTTTGTGTCATGAACATGAGTGGACACACAAACCTTGGCCGATGTAATGACAGTTGAGTAATGATACTCAGATTTACTAGATTTCGCCGCTCGTCGTTAAGAAGTTAAACTGAAATCGCAAAACATCGACCGAAGGTTATACCGTAGTTTCTTTAATCTCACTTTTTGATGCATTTTTCACTATATCTAGAATAAGCACTACCTCATAGCCACTTAGCATTTATCGTTGTTAGTCTTTTAACACTTTATAATTAGGTCGCATAACATCGAAAATGTTAAGCGAATGAATGAATGAACATGTGAATGAATGAAGGAATCAATGATTGAATGAATGAATGTACGACATTAGTTACTTGAATGAGCATAGGTTTTTTATACCATCCCACTTGGAATGATGTGAATAGATTTCTTGTAATTGAATGACAGTATTGTAATAAAATTGCAAATATATTATGAACAAATTACTAAAAGCCAAAGTGGTCGTGGGATGTATCTGCAACGCATCTAAATAGTCCAACTATAGATGACACATCGCGGAAGGTTTACGTATACGTGCTCCCGATATTAGGCACATTATTATTATTTTTTATTTTTTTTTCAACCCATTACAATTGCACTGTTGGAATACGGGTCTCCTCTCATATTAAGAGAGTTAAGGCCATAGTCCGCCACGCTGGCCAAGTGCGGGTTGGCACATTGAGCCATATATTTTATCCTTTCTTGAACAGACAAACGACAAATACTATCAGTTTTATGAAAGTAGTCTTAACTCCATTTACAGCAGAATCTATTATAAAAGTTAAGCCGCAATCGCATGACGCAGCGGCTAGCCGCAAGGCCGTATGCTTAAGACTTGCTGATCTGTATTGTAATATTTCAGATGCATTACTCGCAAAATCCATTACAAACCGATGTTAAGTAAAACTGCACTTTATTTAATACTGTTATAATCTAAATTTGAATGCAGCTGAAATCGGCAATGGATTTTATCGCGGTGATAGATGGGTAAAAGATTTTGGACTTTATAACGCTTAGAAATAAGACTTAAAATTGCGTTTTATATATGATAAGTGCGTTTTTCGATTCCAATAATTTCGTCGTAATTTATTATGAAGTAATATCACGTTGGAATTGTAGCCAAGTGGTTGGAATTACTTTTATTATTGGAATTCCGACTGTGACTTTTAAATAATTTAAATCGACATTGAATATTAAAAATCGTGATATATATTATGAATAACTACAAAATTTATACATTGTAGGTACGCCTTTCGCACCTACTCAATTAAAAACATGAAATCTAAAAAAAAGGGCTGATGTTTTCATTCGGGTGTATTAGAACTACGGTCAAGGGTTACCAAGGGATTGTTGCTAAAAGATAAATATCCTGTCCAAATTCTTAAGGTGTTCCTGTTAGTAGGGCCACCGATCCAGATCATTCGCCAACCCGACAGAGCTACGAGTATTTCAGGGACATAGCACGTTTGTAATAATTCTATTACAGAAAAGTCTGTGCCAGTTGCTCACTGTTCAAGTCAATAAACTTTGTGCCAAGACTTAAGGCTACATAAACATTATGCTTAAACCTGTTTTCAGCTTAGGCGTGCATTTTTTGTTCTTTTCTATATTACGTTTCAGTGTTTCATTTGTTTTGGTGGCTTTATATGTTATTATTGGAAATAAAAGTTCCTGTTTTCTTTCTTTCATTTTCAGCTCAAGAGTAAAGCTCGGTTAATAATGTAATAAATGTCAAAAGCGGTGATAGCCTAGTTGTTGTTGTTCTTGTTGCGTTTCGTACCGGGCGTTCTGGGTTTGAATCCGTGGCGCGCACCTTTTTACAAAAACGTGCGTTTTATGATTAAATGTCATTTAGTATAACGGTAAAGGAAAATATTGTGAGGAAACATGCACACCTTAGCTTACAAAAAAAACTCTCGCATTCTTGAGACAGCCGAGAACAGTGCGCGATGGCGCTCATTGGAGGAGGCCTATGTCCAGCAGTGGACTGAGATAGGTTGATGATGATGATGATGATGTTTCTCGAGAGGAGACCAGTGCTCCAATAATGGTGTGATAATAAGGGTAGGATAAAAACAAAATTCACTTACCAAGCCTGAGGCATGCATAAGTGTTCAAATGGAAATAGATTGGGCATTAATATAACCAACTGCCACCAGTTGCTCCTGCAAAGGTCGCGCTCGCGTTTGACCACTGCGTCCCACATGGGTCCGGATCCCATGTGCGGGACCCATGTCATCGCTAACCCCATCACTACGAGTACAGCTGGGATTAATCTGTGATACAAAAATAATGTCATTAAAGTTCAAAAATTACATACTATTTTAGTTAGAAATTGTACCCGTTAAGCTGTGTTATAATAACCCAAAATTCATCTATTTTAATATTATTTCTACACTCATCAAATGAGACCATGTTTCAGCAGCTTATTACTAGCCTTTGAAGAGTTCCAACATTCACAGATACAAAAGTGTGTGAAGATGTTGTTTAAAATGTCAATAACTTCATACATATGATTGAAGCTAATGCACAACGTGCTGACGATAATACAATTTTGAACTGAAACTAGATATTAAGATTAAATAAGATTTTGTTCGCTTTTTCCATAAGATTAATTTAGTATGTTCCCAACCTCATTACGGAAAAACTTTGCCTGTTAAAGTCAGTAATAGCTACATATCACCTGAAACATTTTAGTCGATAACTGAGTTCCTCGCTGTCCAAAACCGGATACGGAGTCCTTTACAGGTAATTCAAAAAGCTTATGTTTATACCAACCGTTTCGGTTATTGCAAAATCGAAATTTTTCTTATAAAGTGATTGCCTAGTAATTTCTATTTTAGATTTTCGTACCGGTGGTCAAGATTCCAATTCTGGTACGAACGTCTAATTATGCAAAACAGTGTGCATGAACCTTTAAATTATCAAATATAATTATGTAGCATGTAATGTTGTGACCAAAATAACGATGAGAAGTGTAGTGATAATAAAAAAAAACAGAAACCTTAACCATCGGTTCACAATTGCCATTGGTATCGTCTTCAAGGTGAACTGATGGGACTCCGCGTAGACCAACATTTTGTATGCCATGAGAAAACCACCCATCACGAAGAATATTTGCACTATTATTCTCGCGTTGAAGAGAAGCGACTTGAAGAAGTCATCGTAAGACTGAAAAAATAAGTGTAAAATATTACGCATTTAAAATCGTAACGACCTAATTAGGTTTCTTTTGGAATTGAAATCACAAAGTGAAGCTGGTAAAGTAAAAATTAAATATGGTACGATTTGGCACAGTCTATGGACCTGAATACATAATGAGCCGTGGAATTCCATCTGAATTTCCTAGATTTATAGCATTTTGGACGGATTACAAAAGTCAATGATTTATCACGGTAAAGGAAGAAATTGATTATAGATTCCATGGAATTTCATACTTCATTTCCCGGACCCGGCAACCGTATCTTTTCACATTTAGTCGTTGAGATCAGTCTCAAAATACAATATTTAGCAAACAATGAATCCTGAATCCTAAATTAGAACGCTCGTACATCATCAATAGAAGTATTAAATGTACCAGCTAGAACTTTCTATTTATCATAGTCATTTATTACGTCAAATACGAATAAATATTTCTAGCTGTAATATATAGTTCAATGTATAGGTCTACGTCGATATTTTTAACTGATCCCAGAGACTCCTAAACTATATACCAGAGCACATCATAGCCTATAGACTATCGGCCTGAACCAAAACACCATAAACTATAGGTAGAGTCCATATAGAATACTGTAGACCCATGGAGTATGAATCAGAGCCCATAGATAACAGACCATTAGTCCTAAGGTCACAGACTGAACACTGTGCTTAAGATAAGACGTATAACTACATATATCTCTATAAATTTCAGTTGGAACGCTTCTTGTGTCTGTCAATCTTGCTTCGAAAACTTTACCAAACATAAACAGAAGCGTAATTGGTGCCTCTACAGTAGAATTTTCCTCTTAATGTGCACATATATGAATGGATGGATATTTAGTTTGGATGAAAAGAACGTTTAAGAAAAAATCATAACACTTTCGAGGGTATTTAACAGAATTGGAAGCCTATTTTGCTTTAAACCACATTTTATCCCATAATATCAGTACCAGTCTAGACATTAAAACGTTGGAAAAAAATCCGGTTCAAAATTGAAATTTTTTCCCATATAACTTTCAGTAATTACTCCGTCGTCTCGATATGTTAGCGGATTTACGATAAGTACTTTTACTAAAAGTTACAAACGCTCTTTCATTTTACTGAGGCCCAGTACACGAGCTTTGTTATTTCGAACATAAGGTTGAAATTCATGTTGTCTTCAATCTTCTATAGGACGGAAGCCGGTAGCCGTTGATTTAGTTATGGCGTTACACTTTAATGATCTTTATCAGTATGCAGTTAAGGTCGAAATTTCCACGTTTCGATCGAGTGATGTATGGTGAACACCCATTGATTTTCGCCCAGGCGCCGATATTAGTAAAGTTGCAGAACCCATCCAAGGTCGTGTGATAATAAAATTAATGACCAATATTGATGGATACATTAACAAAGACGTTAATGTAATGTGCGCCGTTGTTACAGGAAAATCGTTTGTGACGTTATTAGTACTAATTGATCTTTGATAAAAAATGACAGGGCAATGATGCAAACTGTAGGTACATATCTTTAAAATACCAACTTAAGAAGGTTTTAAAAGACGTACAATTACATTTTCACTGGGGCTGCTTGCATTCTCTATTTTGGATTTACTGGCAAAATCATATGTAAAATCTGCACTTGCTTTCTTGAGTAAATAAATAAAAAGTAAATAGTGAATTTATGTACTTTAGTCGTCGTTGTATAAATGTGTTAAATTATATTGCAACTCCAAGTATACATTTAAAAAAAATTACAAATAGGATCGCATTTGGCTGCAATCCCACCTGATGGAAAGCAAAATGCAACCTAAGGTGTAACACGCTCGCCTAGAAAGTGCCTATTCAGCCGTCTTTTGAATAATTCCAGATAATAATAATTTCTACAAACATGACATGTTATTTATATGACTAATAATAATTTCTACAAACGGAATTGTGAAATTGTTTGCGTCTGTATTTGCAGATGCGTTCCTTTGCAGATGCGTTCCTGTATTAGTCAGAACAAGTTGTTTAGTGTCAAAATTGAATTACTCAGCATAGCAACTATTATTGGCAATATGGGAAGTTTAGGAGCGTTTTAAGGGTGCGTTTACACCAGAGATGAGCGAGGATGCGTAGCGAGGAATGTCTTTGTTAAGAACCAATAGAATCCCTTCCTTTACCTAGCCCCGCCCAGTACAGGGAAGGGGAAGCGATGCTATTGGTTCTTAACAAACACATTCCTCGCTACGCATCCCCGCTTATCCCTGGTGGAAACGCACCCTAAAGGTCGAGAGTAGTTGTATCGGTCTATTGTTACAATAAAGAATTAAGAAAATCGGACCGCTTGATTACTATGCCCTCCGGAATCAGGAAACAGTAATAAAAATTTGTAACTATCGATTTTAATTACCCGCCAATGTCAGCGTATGTTACATTCACCGGTAATAAAACAAATTTCACATATAATTTAATTTAAAACAAGGCTATGGTTAAAAACAAGATTTTTGTAATACCCGCTTCATAAACATGTCATGTTCACGGTATTACATAATGGGTTAATTATACTATAATTCGATTATTCGACAGGGCCGTTGATCCAGTGGTTAGTAATTCAGCCCGTTGGACCAGGGGTCGTGGGTTCGTTTTCCATGTGGGACAAATATTTTTTGTGATGAATATGACTATTTGCTCAGTATCCAGTGGTAAAGGACTACATATAATGGAGCTTATTAGCTGTTTGTTTAGCATGGGTGAGTGCTGTGTGTAAGATATTCCTTTATTTCATTGATTCAATGAATAGAATATATAGAAAATTATCAGGAATTTGTTAAGAATACCAATATTTTGAACAAATGATGTGTCAAAGAATGATCACTCGCATTTTATTAAAATAAATGATATATCTCCCTTGATAGGGCCTTTTTTTCGACGTTTTCGATTAGATCTACGTGAATACATATGTATTCCTGGCTGTGGCTCTTCCGACTCTACATTCAAAATTGTTCTTATAAATCTGTTTGAGGACTCTACAATTTTGTACTTCTATAACGTGAAAAAAATTGCCATCAAAATATTAAGCGTTAGGAAACTGAATGATGGCTGCAGACTAGCTCGTGAGGGAACCGACCATAAGTCGCTTGTAACCGCAACCATTTAATTTGATAAACTGTTGGATGTGGCCTAGGGTTGTCGCCTAAATATTTATCAAAAGATAATTTAAAATAACTTATTAAATCTAATGTAATAATAATATTAATCTAATCTAATAATGATCTAATAATCATATTTGGCAATAGGCTCACCACCTATTCCATAGTGGGACAAAAACTTAACCGGTGAAACGTGGGAGTGTTCTGCATTCCTCTGCCTACCTCGTCGGGGATTACAGGCGTGAAGTTACGAAGTTACGTTAATCTAATAATAACAACATCTTGGGACATCTCCATACATGGCCATCTAATTCCAACTAAGTGTCAAGCGGGTTTGTGTTATGGTGATCAGATGGCTGATAAACTACATTTTATATACATATAAATATATATTTTTACATACAGATATTACATAAATAATACATGTGCTCATCAAACACAAGTACTTATTCTAGATGGGAATTAAATCTACGACCCGGCGCAACAACAGTCAGCTAAAGTAACCACTCCTTAAATGGGCTAAGCTAATATACTCGTATTCTAGCTAAACATTTTTAAGGTGTAGTAAAAATTTAAGATAATTACAAAAGAAAGTTGAAATTTTGGTTCGTTAAAACTAAATTAAGTGAAATACGATACAATGATTGTTAAATTATACGTGCAGAAGCTCAAATATTTAATTACTTATAATGCACTATATAAACAGTAAGAAATGAGATACACAAACTACCGAAATGATATACATAAATACATATTCAAAGATCTGTCACCGTATATGGTTAACGTTTAAAACGAAAACTCAAGTTATTAGAGATAGCCCAAAATATCTCAAGGTAACTGCACTTAAAGATAAGAAGAGTTAATGATTATAAACTAAAACCTAACGTAACATAACGTCTGTAATCCTCGAAGAGGTAAGCAGAAGAAAGCAGTACCTTCCCACGTTTAACCAGTCAGGTTAAAATAAAACTAAAAGTATTTAAATATTAAAAAATAAGCAGGTGACAACCCTAGCGTGGCTTAACGCAACACTTTGCGGCAATACACGCTGTAGGCCTTAGCGGGCAGATAATTGGAATAGTTTATAGTCATAAAGTCTACATGTACCTCGATTACTTATCACGACTTATTCGCGTCCTATTCCTGTTAAATCTTATTAACAAAATGAACACTCCTGTCCTATAGGACAGAAATATCTGTCCCGTTCGTCAGTTCACAGATTAAACGGATCAAAAGGTATGAAAACGTCACCGGTGTTTGTTTTATGTATGTAACAATAAATAAATAATACTTCGCTGAAATTTTATTGTATGAATACCAATAGGAGGTGCTACGTCCAGTGTTAAAATTTTGTATGTTCGTGAAAATTATTTTGTTTGTTTGCATAAATATTATAAGTGCATGTGATTTGTTTTTAAATACAGTTTAATTATTATTATATAGTCATGCCGTGTCATTATATTTCATTAAGGATCTTTATTACCTTCTGAGGAAAATCTGTTTTGTGCAATATAAAAATACACAAGAATATATAACGTTCTTTCATACATTTTGAATTTATTTTTGTACAAATAAAAATAAGTTTCAGTATTTACACAAATTATAATTAGGTAATGAAATTAAATTTTCCAACTTTGTTACATTTACTTGTATTTGCCACGTTTACATAACATTTCCCGGCTCGAACACTACAAACATTTTCTAATTTAGATTTTCTAGTAGTGGTTCGGAGTCTGGATATGTGCCCGGT
>DWDT01000575.1:0-20037 GCA_018245595.1 Microceris scylla
TGTTATAGCAGGGTGTACCACGTGCAGGTGAGGTTGGCTTGGGCTCCTGAGATGGTGGTTGGAACCCCTTACACCCCATTAAAGTATTTGATCAGGAACAATGAAATTGTAGAACTATTTTATTTTGCGGATTATGAGAAGATTAATGATGTTTTATTCAAAACTGATAGCGGCAAACTTAATTAAAACGGTTCTAGGTAAACATTTTCCACGAAGTCATTAATAGTCTAATTGTTCAAGAAGTCCCAATGAAACAATTGGATATCGACTATCGTTTTCCCTTAAAATTAAAAGCCCTTATTAAAAGCTTAGGTGTCAGATAAAAATGGAAAACCTACAGATGAATCGGAGATAACAATACTTTTAAATTGTTATTTGTACAAGATAAACATGCTCGAGATGTATGTTACTACAATTAGATATTATAAAACAGCGGTATAATGTACGACAAGTGACTGGAATTTTTTAGCTCTTTTTATAAGTATTTTCCGTCTAACCCCATATTACGCTGTTGAAGTAATTTCTCCCGTAAGCTTCAAAAAATACATATTTGGATTGCTCAATAAAAATTGCATCACATTAATATTTCTTGATAAAGAAGAGCAAAACTCTTGCACTTTTTCTATTCTCTTTTAGTTACTATAAAATTAATTATCAGTAGTAACAACAAACCATGATCAATATTTTCGATTAATTCCAATTTTTGATTTGATTAAATCACTGAAAATTTTCATATTGAAACATGAATTTCAACAAAATGGAACATAAACAAATACATCAATGCATACATACTTATTAATGAAGGACCTTGAATGGGGAACTCTTATAAGCATATCCTACTTATTTAGACATTTTGGACAGGGATTTAGTTAACCCCATGAGTGACTCTTCCAAAGAAGAATTGGCCAGAAACTAGAAATTTTTCTGCGAATGTTCCAGGAGTTTCACTTGTTGGAATTTAACCATAACAAGCAGTAAATTGTTAATACAGTAAGTTATGTAGAATTGTTACCTTATCCTGGATACTCCAATCGAAGCAGAAGACAGCACATGTTATTGTCACAAAAACAAATTTATTGAAAATACTCAAAGATCTCATTTTGAGGGGATTACAAAGGTATTACGAGTACTATGGATCTGAGAACGGTAAGTAGTAGATGAATTAAAGGTATCTTTGTACGTATATATATATGAAATGGTTTACCTAAATGAACGTTTGTTTAAATGAATCTTATTTGCATTATTGCACTGCTTATTGCAGTGATATATTTGCTAATTTGACTTGAATTTTTATTAAAATATTTAAAAATATATTGACATTTTAAACATTTTGAATAAACGGCCATCACGAACTAGTTTTTCTAGGTGACTTCGTCCGCGCCAGAAAGTTTTAAGAAATAGATGTTGTAGCAAGATAGTCGTCGTTTTAAAGTTCCTCAGTCTTTTCTATCGTCCATAAATCGCCATTTTGATTGCATGCAAATTACTACAGTACTGATTAAATTCAACAAATTAAGAACTAATTGAAATTATCTAAATGTAATGTCAACCAGATAAATTATAATTAACACAGCATGTTAACTATCACTGCCACTTTGCTAAAATGGTTGAAAGCGCGACTGCTCATCAAGAAATCCTGGTTTCGATATTGAGTTGGACAAAGTATTATACGGTTGAAATTTCCACTAGTACCACCGATCTGGATTTGTGCACAGTGTATGCCAATAGACTCACTCAACGTCATATGAGACGTTTAAGATCCCAGTAACTGCTGGTAAAAAGTGGGAATACTGCATTTTCTGCCCATTCTGCTCCGTTGTTATTTTAGTTGAGCACATCAAAATCTATCATTACAGGTTACCAAGCGAGAGAGCAAGATTCATCCATTTTGACCGAAGAGTCACACACAGCCTCATAGGAGAGTCAGAAAAATCCGTCAGAGACTCAGTAGGTAAGTACGAGTATATTATGAAGACTGTAATGAATTTTTATATACAAAAAAAGCACATCACGTTTGTAAAGTTGTGTAATTATGAAATATTCGAAAACATTTATCCGTGTCGGGGCGGAGAAAGAATATACACCCCGACCCTTTGCCCCGGTACGAAGATTTCAGAAGAGAAGGCAAAGGACGGCGGTGGCTGATCGGGGTGTAGCTCAGCCTGTCTCGGCACAGCTGAACGCCCTGGCCGCCGGCGGTGGCAGCGTAGGTAGTGCTAGTAGCCTTGCCCTGCGGTTTATTGGCCAATTTCTTCTTATTATTATAATACATCAAGTTCGATACATACTCATAGAATGATAAGTTTTAAGTGGACCTACTTTATTTCAATGTCTTAATAATCGCAATTGGTTATAACGATTTGTTTATTTTCGAAAATAATTTAATGATCTGATGTTTCTAAGTACATTTTCTGTTTACGACTATATTGAAATCGTCACGATCATGATCGTTTTCAAGCTTTATACCTTACAACGTCGTGGTAGGTTGATATTGAGGCGAAGAATCATAGGCATCCCAATTTTAATATAAAGATGTGCGGCGGAATACCTAGTAAATTCATGAAGAAATGGCTTAGAAATGCCAAAAGGGCACATATATAAATATTTTTTCTGTGAGCCAGCAATCTTCGCAGGAATACGCAAATCAACTCTCCAAAGCCTCATTACAATACAATGAATGATAAATAACGTACAGAGAACAAACACACAAAGACACGTTCATTTTTATTAAATAGATAAATATATATTCACTTTAACTGACTTGAGTCTTAATTTGCGTATAGTTGGCAATATACTGCAACTTATATCGTATATAAGTGCAAATTAAATCATGTATATTCATATACAAATAAAATTTTGCAGTATTCTTTAAAAGTTTAGTCCTTTAATTTAATATAATTATAGTCTCGTTGCATTAAAACAAAAATTATTTAAATTCTACTTGATATTTTAAGTAAGCAATAAATGGTTATTATGAATAAGCCCGCGACGTTGGCTGCGTAGCGGCTACATGCTTTCACGGTATTTTCAGAAGAAACCTTATTTGCAATAAAAACAGATACTTGTGTCACAGTAAAAACCGAAGATACAGGCGGTCAAATAAACTAAGTAGTGTTTTTTAGTTTTTAGCTAATATTTATTTTATTATATAGTCTTAGTCCTAATACTATCGTAACATATTTTAAGAAAATTTGTAGTGTATAATGAATTTACGCTGTCTGTTGAGACTGTCACTTTGATATGAGACTTTCATACCGAAAGTTAATATTCTATTTCAGTATACTATTTCAGTATTTACGCAGTTCTTGGAGAAGAATGAAATTATCATAATCTTGAAGATTAAATTACAGTTGAGCATTTTATATTTTTTGTAACTTACACTCGATAAAAAAATGCGTTTTTTCACTTTTTCTTTGTGTGTTAAAGAAAAATTTTGATTACAGTAATATTCAAATATTCCAACATGTGCTAATATAATCTTCCAGTTAGCTTTATTATTTGAAAATATAGTCTTATTTGAACTGAATGCGCTAAGCTGATGTACTCCAATAAGGCTTTTATTACTTGGATGCAGTCCATTATGTTCCATTACAGTTATGACACCCTGGAGATTACTCTAGGACACTGTTCTAATAGTAGTTGGATAAGAAAGAAACTAGACGTAACGATTCTGTTTATATATTAGTTGTTTCTGTTTCAACAGACTTCTTATTTCTCCGAACTGTGTCTAGGGCAAGAAGGATTTCCAGTTACTTGTTTTGTCCATAGAAGAAAAAGAAAATCTGATACCATTATCTAGATTACTATATAAAATACGATGAAAGTAAATCATGATTGCTATATTGATGTAACAAACACAAAAACGTTCCTTTATATTCATATATAAATTCGTAAATTTCCAAGTGACGTAGGGACAGATGAAAACAAATTTTTTTATAATAATCGCTTCAGCAATTTGTGTAAGTATTACTTTAATGCAAAACGCTAATTGAAATGCATTGTGGAAAAATTATGAAATTAAAAATTCGTACTTAAACAAAATGAAATTTATTTCATTATTCTCAGCCCGCCCGAGCCCATTGCTAGATATAAACCTGCTGTGATCGGGTTTTGCTCATAATTCCCACGCTAGACGTCCGCGATGGAGTCTGCAGAGCACGACTTCTCGCACCTACTTCGCTGCTGCACGTTGGCGACCAGGGCATTTAGTCGTGCCAAGTCAGATTGCGCCACACCACGATTAGCTACCGCCGGGCTTAGCCGCCTCTTACGACACCCTGGTATTCAGCCACGGGGTTGGGGGAAGTATTATTTCTCATTTCCAATACGACAATAATTGATTGTTAGCGAACAAATACACATTTAATACAATTATATTTTTAATGTATTTACTATACTATCACAAGGGTACAAAATTCACATTTTTTTTAAATTTTGATTACTGCAAAGTACAAGATCATTAGAAATAATAAGAAAAAAAGTTACTTAAATAATTGCTTCTGACCATTAATTTCAGTTATCTTCAACATAATATCATATAACTGGGAATTGTATTTATAGATTTAATTTTTTTAATGTTTTGTTTTTTAAAGGGTTATTTACTTTTACCAGTTAAACTATGAACTACTCATATACATATGCCAATTGTACTTACGTTAAGTATATGCAAATAGAAAGTATAAAATTAAATTGCAATGTTTAATTTTCAGGTATGGATGAAGATATGGATAAGTGATGAACCCGCTAGCCTTGTAGTCGATATTAATATTAGGTTTCATTAAATTTTAACGTGTAATCATCATCATCATCAGCCCATATCAGTTCACTGCTGGACATAGCCCTCCCCCAAAAGGTGGTTTATACTCTTAATCTCCACGCTGAGCATGCGGGTTGGAGATCGCAGGGCACAGCTTTTTGCACCGCCGACGCTGCTGCCCGTCGGCGGCCAGAGCATTTAGCCGTGCCTACTGAGGCTGCACTATACCGCAATCAGCCGGTCGCCAGAGTGTAATATCAGACGATAAAACAAAAGATGTTAATTGTGTACATCAACGTTATCAAATATCCATTAACATTGACAAATTATAAATACACAAACGTCTAACAAACACTGAAATTTTGACATTCAAAAAATTTTCTAAGCGTATTAAATTTTTTCTCCATTTTTTAAATTTATGCAAGTTCGAAATCGGACTCCACATTATTCGTGACACAGCGGCTCTCATCACAATAATTTGTGTTTGGGTATTCCCAGGAAGTTTAACCTCGGGGAACATTTATGATTTCCGCATAGGTATCAACGGTAGCAAGATCATTTTGGTGCTAAGATTGTAACTTTCCACGAGCCTTAGATTCCTTTGGGTCTTGGGTCGATGATCGAGATAATGATTTTGACGATGTTAGCAACGGTCGCTTCTCTATATATTTATCTATGTATATATTTATTATAGGTACATACTACTAAATAGCTATAACTATGCAACTACCATTCTTATAAACTGGTTCAATTTATACGAAGAACACGTATCTTTCCCGAATACAACCGCCGACCGAGAACGCAGTTTCGTAATTCACGTCCTTTCCATATTTGTTGCAATCGTTGATATCGTTCACAAGTTGTTCCTTTGTGCCGTTCACTATGTCCAAAGTGAACATTTTGTCTTCAACAAGGAAGCCATCGTTGTCGTAATATCCAGCATGATGAGTGACACAATAAAAGAATTGCTTATTCGGTTTATCAGGAGTTTGCTCGTTGCCGATAAGTTTCTTCAAGTAGCTAGCTGGAACACCGATTTCCTTGGAACAAATCTCTGCACCTTCCCGTAATTGTTGAACCTCTGGTGGCAGGACATGTAAATACACCTGAAAATTGGAAACTTTCTATATTTGTACAATTATTACAACTGGCATAATTCATACATTTGCTACTTGTAAAGCTTATAATGGTTTGATACCTAAATTCGGTAAGAAATCATAGACTCATGGTATGCAGACAATTTATACAAGTACGAATAGTTTCCATCCTCCTTGTGTGCCATATTAATTAATTTTAGTATCTTATTAATAATATTTAATTTATTTCTTTATGTATATCCAAATTAAATAATTAAAATAAAACAGTATTTCTATAAACAGGTAAATATGTAATTTGGCAAAGGTTATATATAATTAATGATCTTTTTAAGTTACTACGTATGCAGCATAAACAGGTTTGATACCTATGGAATCACCCGATGGATAGAAAGTTAATACTTTGTTGACGATATATGCAAAGTGGTTGGACACGACGAACTGAAGATCGAGCTCAGTGGCGTGCTATTGAAGAGGCCTATGTCCATCATCAGCCTATCTCAGTCCACTGCTGGACATAGACCTCCCCAAAAGGGGGCTTATGCCCATAATCTCCAGGCTGGGCATGCGGGTTGGAAATCGCAGAGCACAGCTTTTCGCACCGCCGACGCTGCTGCCCGTCGGCGGCCAGGGCACTTAGCCGTGCCTATTTAGGTTGCGCTATACCGCAATCAGCCGGTCGCCAGAGCCCCGTCTGTTATAGCAGGGTGCACCACGTGCAGGTGAGGTTGACTTTGGGCTCCTGAGATGGTGATCGGAACCCCTTACACCCCATATGTACTCATATGTAAATGAAATAACGCGTATATGAACCTTCTCAGCTATTATATTTCTGGTTAAAATGCTGTTTATAAATTCTTGTTACAATCTTCCACAACAAGTTTGTAAATTGTCCTTTATTGACGTGAATTATAATAAGAAAAAAATATACAAAATAGTAAATTGTATATTTCATTTTTTATATCCGTTTTAGTACTATTGTTAAGCAAAAGAAAAGGTCACGGAGAAATTGCGGCTATATCGAAAATCTAAGCCACAAATTATGATAAATTGAGCATTTTAATTATTAACTACTTTGTACGCGTGAGATCCAATAGGTGAATCAGTTCAGGCAAATATTATCTAATGAACTTCAAAGGACATGTGAAGGAGTAAAGTACAGGTTTCCTGCATTCGACCTCTCTATACCACGGGGCTATAATACGCACCATCGTGGAGACCTGGTGTACAGGCAGAAGAAAATTACCGAAAGAGTAAGAAACCCACTTAACCTGGTATTTCTCCCTAGGTACTGGTCCACCTTTCAAAGGTGCCCTCCAACAAACAAAAATTGCTACTGACCTTATCTTGGATACTCCATTGTAGACACATAAGAGCAAGGAACAGCGACACGTACATGACTTTGGTACAAATATTCAAAGAAGTCATTCTGAACAATGTGAAAATGTAGACACAAGTAATAGAATGATTTGCAGTGAATAAATACATGACATAGCCGTACACCATATATATACTATTATTGGTCATGGAGATAATTGTACGTAGTTACATAAAAAACTTTAGCTTTGTAATTAAAATAAATTACAGCGACATGATGAACCTTCACTTTGGTGAATAAATTAAAATTATATGATGATAAATGACGTGATCAATAAGCATGAACGAATATTTTGGCGTGTATAATACGCATACAGGTTGATACTGGACATCGAGTAGCTCATACCTGTAATATAATGTCTCCGGACATTTCCACACACGGCCATCCCGATGTAAGCTAAAGAGAGTTGTGTTATGGGACTTTGTGCGTGCGATGGCGCTCATTGGAGGAGGCCTGTGTCCAGCAGTGGACTGAGATAGGCTGATAACGATAACGATGAGGTTATGGTAATAAGACAGGTCCTAAACTATGTATATATTATAAATATGTATATATACTGATTTTTGCCCGCGGCTTGGCTCGCGTGCAATTTGGTCTGCCACATAAAGTTAGTGCAAACGGTTCGTGTATAACATTTTTACACTTATTATGATACGAGTAAGTTCGAAATTCAATGTTTATAATTAAAATGGCATCTGCTCAACAAATTGACAAATTTTAAAGATGTAAAGGCAAAAAATTATGTACCTACTTGGATTTATATCGATGATTAAATACTTTAATTTCGTAAGGATTCATATTATCACATGCAAAAATGCATCTAAAGTGTGTAGTAAGTATTTAATAATTTTCAAATATAAAAATGTTTTTATAGCTTAGCTGTTATAGATAAATATACCCCTTCACGTACTTTTTTGTAGATCTTTTCTAATCCTACAATTCATTAGTACATCATTTCGTCTTATCTTATAAAGATTTATCTAAAACATTATAATATAATATAATTATACATATATTTAATAATTATTTCTAACGTACTACTTCTTTATAAACTTGGATTTACCGAGATAATCTCTCATTACCAGTTCTTTTCGCAAAACCATAACCTTCACGTGACTAAAATATAATTTGCCGACTTAAATGAAATAATTGGAATAAAAAACATCGCAACATTTAAATATCATAATTATCACGTATTTAAAAAAAATTCCCAATCATACAGTTTTGGGGAAATTAAATAATTTATCCATTTCCATCCATCAATTTATTCTATTATCAAAAATATTAATAGAAGCCTTGATTATAACCATGCAGCCTAGACGTTTGAGGAAGTCGTTCACGATTTATCCAAAAATTATGTTGATATTGCTAAAAGCTTAAATGAGCATAGGTATTATAATATAAAACTAGAGAATTTTCGCATAAAGTAAGTGCTAAGTAATTTGAATAAATGTAATAAAATTAATTCAAAACAGGTTTTTGCATATTTTATTAATATTAGGAATAATGATAATAAAGAGTTAACGATGTCTTAATCTCACTTTTCGCTACTATCGAATACATTTTATAGATAACAGACGTCTCGCTACAATCGGCGAGAGCTCATGGTGAAGGACCTAGTACAGGTCCGAAACTAGTCGGGCCATCCCGCAAAACGTACGTGAGTTAAGCCGATACATACGAGTATATCTATAATCGTATGTATAAACACTCACGAGACGTTAATTAGTAAAATACCAAAGATAACCAACCATATTAATCTTTTCTAAAATTAAATGTTTTTCTTACAGAATATCTTAAACAATCTACAAAAATACAGGCTATATACAGATAGGAAGGCTCCTAGAAGGAAGTTACTTAAAAACGCGAGCTGAAACATGTAACGTTAAAACACCGTAATTTACAATGACAAATGTTAACGATAACCCATGCGGTGGAAATTATCGAATTGTTCCCTTAGCACAGTCAAAATTTCAAACTTTGTCTTCTTCGAAGAAATATATCTAGGTACCTATATCTTATTTTAATCGACCCATTATAATTCCAACATCTTGGAATATGGTCCTCCTCTCATATTGAGAGGGGGCCATAGTCTGCCACGCTGGCCAAGTGCGGGTTGGCAGACTTCACACACCTTAGAAAATATTTTTTTTTATAAATCCTGAGGTATGCAGGTTTCCTCACGATATTTTCTTCACTGTTAAATTCGCGCAATTGGAACAAAATTAAATTTTAATACTCATTGAAAAAAAAGTCTTACAGATTAAAACTATCATCCATAAAGACCATGGTGAATAAAAATTTGCACAGCATTAATTTTGTGTTATTTACCTTTGTTACTTTTATTCAGTAAGTAAGAAAAGAAAAGAAAGAAAGAAACTAAAAGATATCATTTCAACAATCTTAACTAAAAAACTCTTCATACAAAAAATGTGTCAGTGATATCTTCTCTCATTTAAACATTAAAATCGCTGCTTATTCTAAAAGTTTAACAGTAACATTTTAATCAAGATCTTTGTCTCGCCACGCCATTAACTTAAAGCGAAACTTTACATTCTGTTTTATTTGAATCCCATCGTAAATTAACTTCAATGGCTACTTAATTCGAAAATAATGACTATCTGCATAATAGATTTAGTTCTGTAATAACGAAATATTTACCAAATAAATTATACTGGATGTAAAAAAACTATAAATCTGATACCAAAAACCACATAGTTGACTGTCTCGTTGGTCCAGTGGTTGCAGGCTCGACTTCTGTTCGAGAGATTATGGGTTCCATCCCGGTCCGGTTCTATTGGATTTTTCTAACTTGAAATTCTTAGTAGAAGCTCGAAGTCTGGATATACATACATTCGGTGCATGGCAATAGGCTCAGCCCTTATTCCATATTGGGACGTAAACGTAACTATTGAAACGTGTCTTACACTCCTCTGTATACCTTTACGGGGAATTCAAGCGTGATGTTACATGCACGTAATTGACACGTAAAATGAACAGTTTGGACTCTAGATTATGAACTGCAACATTAAAAAATATATACGCAGAAGTGTTGCTACATAAATATATAATAAGATTATATTTTATTAACAAAGTTCACTCGTTCATTCGCCTACTTTCGCTCATTTAAACTTGTTAATGTTAAACGACCTAGAAACCATTCATCAAGTCTTAATCGCTCGTGCAGATTATTAATCATGCACGAATGAATTAATTATGTGCAAACAGCGCATTTGATTAGTGACAGCCGAATTTGCATAAATGATAATATGCTGTTCATTACTCCTTGTCTTTGAGCATAATAGAGTTCTTTCAATGGATTTTCATGAAACGTCGAGCTGGTATAATGATTCGTATTAACTGTAGGAACATTCTGATTTCTCCTATATAAAATCTTAGTGTAATAATTTTTATTCCAACTTCTGAAAATCAACAAAATGATTTGATCGATACAGTCAATCAATTAGAATTTGTTTGTTACTAAGAAATTTTGTTGCGACATTACAACACAAATATAATAGTAATAACTACACTGTCAACGGTTGATGACTAAATGGAATTATAAAATAATCAAAATCAATCGATCCCATTATAGAAAAAATGGTTTAGATACGTTCATGTGTCTATTCAAATCGCTTCAAACACTTAGGTTTTAGTAATTAACAACTAATTTAAATATTATTTAAGTATTTATCTAATAGAAATCGCTTTAAAAACACAAATTGAAACGTACCTTCCAAATAGATATAGCTCTTCTGCAACTTCAAATTATCATATATAGGTTTTAAGTTGTCGAAAGTGAATCTCTTCAACTTGTTGTATCTTAAATCTAAGGCAGACAGCCCTCGGACTCCTTCGAACAGTCCGCCTACTAACGTCAGTAACTTATTGTGACTTATGCTTAACTTCTTCAACTGTGACAGGCCATCAAAAGTCCTCTGTGCCATTATATAAATCTCATTGTAATCCAGCAACAACTCTTGAAGATTCCATAGCTCTGTAAATGTGAACGAATTCAGGATCGCTAACTTATTTCTTCTTAAGTCTAGACGCCTTAGATTCGCGAGCCCATCAAAGCACTCCTTCTTAAGCTCACTTATGTTATTCCTATCCAACTCTAACTCTAACAAGTTGACAAGATGCCTGAATGCTCCATCCTCTATAGTACTAATGTTATTGCTAGTTAAGAAAAGTTTCTGCAGAGCTGGCAACTCATAAAACGTGTCCGTCTCAATTTTCTTTATTCTGTTCTCGTCCAATGTGAGGACGGTTAGGTTGGGCAAGTTGTAAAAGGCGTATTTACTTAGCGTTGCTATCTGATTCTTCGTCATGGTCATTTCTTGGACCGACGTGATATTTACAAAAGTATTGCTTTCTATATTTGGTATAGAGCTAAACTTTATACTGAAATGTTTGAGCTTCCTCAGATATCTTAAAACTTTGGTTGGCACGAAACTGAGCCCTCCATCAGCTCGGACGTTGAACGCTAACGTTTCTATATTGGATTGGGAACTGAAGCTTGTCCACAGTGGATCTGTGGTCTCGATCCCTCCGTTGAAAACCCAGCATTCTGTTTTGACGGCTTCGTTTATTTCTTGGCTGTATTCACAGTAGCAATGAACTTTTGAGTCTCGGTCGCTAATGTCACATATGTTGGTTAGTGGTTGAATAATCTTCTCCTTTTGTTTACGCCGATTCGCGTGTAAGGAGTCTATTGCCAAGAGTAGCAGCAAGGCAGCGGGTACCTTATGAGCCCGCATACCTTCTACCTGTAACAAAAGAGAACAGTTGTATCAAAATATTGAATGAATGACATCTTAAAACAGATTTCGGTGTCATAGGTAATATTGCAAGTCGTAACAAGCAATTATGCTTTACTCTATACAATTATGCTCACTATTAGGTGAGTATGACTTGTCCCAAGAAGAATGCAAGCTTTGGGAGTCATTGGAAATATTACTGAATGTTTATTAGAAAATCATTGTATTTTTATAAACCTATAGGGTTTTCCCACATCCCCTAAAACCTATCTCAAAATTCCGCATTTCTTACTATTTTTTATTATATTACAGAATAAGAAAAAATTGCCATACGCTGCACTTTTTTCGTCAAATAGTAACAAAATGCAAAGTTTTGTTACTACTTTGAAGTTTAAAATAGAAATTTCAGTAAAGGAAGTTAAAATATAAAATATTGAATGTGAAAATGAAATCATAATTTCCTCTTTGAATCTCAAAATATGTCACCCTAAAGATGGAAGTGACAATAATTAATTGAAATATGGGTTCATTGGCCCGAAAATCTCATTAACGGTTCTGCAAAAAAAAATCCTCTATGTAACGTTTACTGTGTAAATTAATACGAGTATTATATAAAGATATTTTCATAGCCAATAATTAAGATTCCATTAGCGAATTTTCACGTCATCAATTTAACATCAATCGAATAGGCTGTTAAGTAGTCGAATGCTTTGAACGTGAATAAGAATTTTGTAAGCTCTTTCAATTTATTACAGTCATTTATTTATTAAATGTTTCTCACTACTTCCTAAAAGCAATATGTACTACACATCCGTTACTGTAACTTCGAATACAGCAACGAAAGCGTGGGTAGTTTACAATTCTGCCTTTCCCTCCTGAATTCTTAAGTTAGAATCTCGTGCTTCGAACTTTGGAGATTGTGTGCACTTTTAAGAACAAATATCATTTCCGAAGAAGTTGAAGAAAGGCATCGTACGGTAATCGGGGAGTTTAAGAGTTCTTCACAATGTTCTTTGTAACGTGTGAAGTCTGCCAACCTGGACTATGTTATCGTAGTAAATTATGAACGTATTCCTTCTTACTCTGATATATGTATGACTCTTGTCTAAAAAAGGGAATCTAGAATGGATTGACGGGTAGCTTTTAAATCTTGCAAGGTGACGTAACTTTCATTTCGCGCACGCATTTAAGTCCGCTTATCACTTTGTGTACTTATACTAAATACAATATATATTATGTAATTACTATACTGTAATAATTCCAAAATACATTTTCATCATTAGTATTGCAACTTACATGTAGGTACATACCTATGTACAACATCTGTACACGCTTATATTATGTATTTTAAAATAAATCATGATTCTAGACAGCACTTGAAAAGGGTTCGATATTAAAATTTTGCGTTCCAACGGCAACCTATCCCTAATTTGGACGTAACCGGGGTTTTAAGCTTTAGAAATTTATCATTCCTTATAGTTTCACACAGTTGCAGGCCTCGAGAATCACTACCGATTCTTAAAATTAAAAATTGTTTGGCAATTATAAATTGAGTAACGCATTTAGACAGCTTGAGATAAACAATAAAAAACTGACTACCTAACTGTCTACTAATTATTTACATACACTTCAGCCGTGTACCTCAATTTTCTTGAATTTTAGAAGTATTAAAGTACTTATGGATGTTTCATTCAGATTATTACTAAATCCAAAAAAGATAAAGATATTAATATTGAATCATATTCGGTGTTACGGTTAAAAAAATTCGGTCACCGTTTACACCCTTATACTTAAAACAACCATATTTATACTCATCATATCCTCTGTATCAATAGTCAATACTAACTACCCTCGTACCAACTTGTACTGTATCATCAGCCCACTTGTACTAACTGCACTCATATCAATTTGTACTAAATGTACTCATATCAAGTTGCTCTAGCTGCGCCCATATCAAGTTGTTCTAGCTGCGCTCATATTAAATTGTGCTACATCATCATTTCCCGCCAAATTGTACTTACTAACTTTGCTCATATAAATTTACTTACTACATCAATATTAACTTGTACTAATTACATTAACTTCTTATTACCTTTTGATATTCCCAGCCGCTATTAATTAAAATAATAATTAACACGAATTGGACGAACTGACAGCAGTACTTCTGTCGTTATAGTGTTAGCCATAACTGGTATTAACACTATGTTATTATTTTCACTAACAACACAGTATTAATAAATACAATTTTGTTTTATTAACGATCCACTTGAATGAGCGCAATCAGTTCAAATTAAACTGAAATATATTAAGGCGTACATTATTGCAGTCAGCTCTTCTGCGCATAATGTTTTAATTATCACGAAAATATTGTATCTACCAATGAGTACTTTAAATGACAATGTATTTAGTAGTAAACACATTTTTGCTGTAGAGACAATAACAGATTATCTGTTGTTTCAAACATCAATAGTAATGCTCTCGTATTCATTCACAAAGCTGGAATTCGCCGCTAACAGAATTCCAATTAATACAAATGGAGTCGTAGTTAATATTGTATTATATTCCGGCCCATTATCATATGCTCCATAGTTCGGTTTCCCAGATAATTGACTGTAGGCATTATACAATTTGCTGACATCAATTAATATCCCAATGCCGGGCAGGATATACTTCCTGCGATTGTTGAAGACTTTGTCCGCGCCGTCCCAACACGGGTGTAGTTTTGGTGGCCATCAATTTGACGGGGAGTTTTTTAAATCGTCCTGGGATCTCCAAACTCCAAAATTAAAAACGGTATTGGAAATTTTCTAGGCTGCTACAAAAGCAGACCGCTCACCGCTTGGCCTATTTCACATAATCGTTCCTAATTACTTGAGATCTGTAACCGCGTCACGACTTCTATCCGTGACAATTGCGAGGTGATAATTTTTATCTACAATATTTATTATTGGAAATTGGATGAACATAAATTTTTCAAATGAGTTGTTAATCTTCACCATAATCATCATCAACCCTTTTATCGTACCATTTTGTAACGTAAGTTTCCATTGAGATCGAGATGGGAAAGTCGAGAGAGAAAAGAGTTGTCCTGCTTCATAGAAAACACTATAGAAATCTGTGACAGAAACAGACATTGTGACTGCGTCGTTAGTCGAGTAATTGCAAACGCCACTACCGATCGGGAAGTCCTGGGTTCAAATCCCGGATCGGGTAATATTGAATTTTTCTAATTTAGAGTTTCTAGTAGGGACTCGAAATCTGAATCTGTGCCCGGTGTATGGCAATATGCATTTATTCCAAGGAACGTAATCGTAACTGGTGAAACGTGGGAGTGTAGGTACTATATACACCTGCCTACCTCTTAGGGGATTACAGGCGTGATGTTACATTTTTTTTGTTACGTGGAAGAAACATTTCTCGACGGTTTGGTTGTGTAGATACCTCTGCTGCATTTATTTTTGTTGATAATCGGCAGTGACGGTTATGTTCACTTTGAAAACCTACTTTGACAGGTAGAAAATTACGTAACACTGTATTTTCGGCAGTGGTATGGTAACTCCATTATCTGTTCAACATGGGGTATTTGTCGAGTTGTATAATATGCTAAAGCTAAATATGATATTCTGTCTAAAGTCGTACAGCGAAGGATGTCAGGTTTGCAAAGATAGATATTTGACATTTGACATTTGGTTGATAGATATTTGACATTGGGTTTTTTTCTGCTTACCCCATAAGGGAACTGGCGTGATGAATATACAATTAATAACATTAATTATAGAATAAACCCGCTTTGTGAATATCGATATCTAAATAAACCAATCTGGCGAGATATTGTGAAGTCACAAAATCACAAAGTCACACGAGTCACAAATTATACAATTTTACCTCAGAAAATGTTTTTGTTGATTGCTTGAACACGTAAAAAAATATTAAACCCAAAAAAATATTCAGCCCGAGCCACATGGCCTTGACTAGACTGTTAATGTACCAAATTGAATGAAACAGCCTAACAATCGTTCTGAATGAACTGAATTAGGACTTTTAATTGAAAAGATTTCATTATTATTTACCTTTGAACAATTTATTTTCTATTAACTTTCGGTAAATATTTTTTATTATCTCATTAACTTGAACGTTTTATAAAACAGTTCTAAATTATTATAAAAAAGGTATTACTTAATAATAATAATAATCGACCCATTATAATTCCACTGTTGGAATATGGGTCTCCTCTCATATTGAAAGGGTCAAGGCCATAGTCTGCCACGCTGGCCAAGTGCAGGTTGGCAGACTTTACACATCTTCGAAAATATTTTTTTTTATGTTGCAATTTATTATTAGAAAATATTTTTTATTTTTATTTTGCATTTATATTGGTTTGTTTGTGGGCTAACATGATTTTAAAATATAGCCATATGTTCAATTAACGTAACGACTTTTTTTATTATTAAATCGATGTTATATTTAATTATATTAATTATTAAATAAATCCGCCTTTTATGTATTGGTAACCGATATATATAATTTTGTGCCCCTTCCGTGCTCACAGATAATCAAGTCCGATGTTTAATGAGTTATACTTGACGCCATTAATTTAATGATTTATATTTAACGCCGAATGACTTAGGGTGTAGGTAGATTTTCTATAATAATAATAATATTGGCAATACTTTTTAGTTGTTTTCGACGTGTCTGCAAGTTTTAAAGAATCTTACATTATTTTTAATATTTTCCAATCAACAATTACAGTGTGATAACAAAAATAAGCATAAATATTGAAGAATTTTGTATAAGAACATTCATTGCATCGTTACAAACAAGTGTTTGTTCCCGGATGGGCCTCTATCATTAGCTGTCATTCGATGATGGAGTACCAAAGCCAGCGGTAAAAGGTGCTTGCCATGTCGTGCCGATCTTAATAATATCTCCGGACAACTTTAAATGCGGCCATGTGATCCAAAATTAAAAACGTAACTTCACGCCTGTAATCCCCGAAGAGGTAGGCAAAGGAATGCAGAACACTTCCACGTGTCACTGGTTACGTTTACGTCCCACTATGAAATAGGTGGTGAGCCTATAATTGCCATGCATCGAGCACATATCCAGTCTCCAAACCAGTACTAGAAAATCTACTTTAGAAAACTTTGTAGTGTTCGGCCCGGGAATCGAACCCGGGACCTCCCGATCGGCAGTCGCACTTGCAACCAACATAACCAACGAGGCAGTCAAATTAAGTCTGATCCAAAATAAGACTTAGATAATATAGAACATATTAACTTAACATCTGAAAAAGTTTCTATCGTACTTGTATATTGGCACATCTCCATTCATCTGATCCCAAAGTAACCCTCAAGTGAGATTATTTTCTTGTAACCAGACCTGTATATAGATACCTCGTTACGCCCAAACACAGAAGGAATGCCTACATTCATCACAAATATGTGGGAATCAAATCTGCAGTCCCCGACTGTGCTGTTAGGTTTACTAATTGCTAGACCGACAGGTCAGCTAAGTATGTCAGGTCTATGCATGTTATGGATGACCATGAACTGACGTCAACAATTCTCTATTCAAAATATTTGACATAGAAACGACCGACTTTCCACGCTCCGCAGGGATGCCGAAACGCGTTTATTCGCTGATACAAAAGGCCGTGGAGTTTCCCCTTACAAACATTAAGGGCACGTTATTTGTTTTCCCGAGTATTTATTATTGTTTTTTTTTGTTTGATTAAACGCTTGTTTCGTGTTGGAAGCGCAGATTAATAACAGTTAATAAGGTGAGAAACTCGAGAGTCTCGGTATTTGCTTACGAGATAAAACTTCCGCCATTACGCGGTGAGCAATTTGTGTGTATTAAGGCGAGAGATGTTTTAAGTGAGTTTTATTGTTGGTAAAAGATTTCGGCTATACGACCGCTTACAAACTAAAAACTTTTATGAAATAATTATATGACATTTGTATATGAATAAGGCACCTGATGATTACTAAGTCATTACCGTAAGGCAAAAGATAGTTAGTTACGTTTATTTTAATAATGAAACAAGTGCTGAGTCTTTTGTTTTACACCGGGCACAGATTCTGACTCCGAGCCACTACTATAAATTTTAACTAGAAAATCTAAGTTAGAAAAACCAAATAGTACCCGACCCAAGATTTGAACCTAGGAACTTCCGATCAGTAGTTCCGCTTGCAACCATGCGAATAAAGAGACAGTCAAACGAAGTCATTCACGTGGTCAAAAATAACGTTCTCTTTTCAAATTGGACGATAATTCCATTGACCCGCAATTGCAGTTGTTTTCGCATTCAGCCAACACTTTCACCCGCACGTGCGAAGTAACAATACCGAAACAGTTGCCGAACAACGCCATATGGGCCAGTGCGAATATTTTTGCGACTCGGTAATTTCACTTGCGATTTAACTAATGTCTCTCTCAGCAGCCTGTACGTGCTTAGAATAAAACTCCTATCTGACTCCTAGAAAATTTTAGACCACTTTTCTATTCGCTCCTCACGAAACTCCCCGCGAAATGAGCGCTCACGGGATTATCGCTCTTGATAACGTCAAAATTGGATCTTTTAGGACTGAAAATTCCTTATGCTTTTCAAAAATATCACGAGCGAATGTGCAGTTGAGTAGCTTCGAAGTTATTTCGGCAAGCTCTTTTGAAGCTCCTGAGCATCATTTGTAATTCCTTTGATGTACCGAATAATTTTCTATCCTTTCATAATTGTACGATGGTATCTATATATGGTACAAATCCACAATATATTGCTGTTGGGTAAGGATTTTTTCTCTGCTACTTGGGAGTAATCTCGTAAATTTTCCACTAGTAATGAAACCCATTCTAGAACTTTCCGCGCCTAGCACAAAAATTTTTCACCTCGGCGACGAGAATTTTAAACGTTATCCAAAGAAACGAATAGAAAAAGGTAAATTTGCGTTAAGGGAACAATGAACAAAGTCATATAATTAATGAATATAAATGACTATATAAATACAGCAATCTATTATCACAGTGAATTTGAAGCTCGGAAAAACGAAATCTCGTTTGTAAACAAGATGTAATCAATGTAATGATCTGTATTAAGTGTTCGCTTCAGGCAGCAAAATGGGCTGATTAATGGACGCCGCTTATGATCCGTCTTGTTTATCCCCTGACTGGAATTGTGTTGAAACTTAGTTTATGGAAAAAATGTTGGCGTTCCAAAAACTTAAAATATTGCCGATTTGAATAGATTTCTTAGTTGAAAAGACCTGTCTGTAATTTGAATAGTTTAGAGCTATCAAAGGAGGCATTTCTGGCGAAGTTTCTGATTGAGCGCGGCTGTGGGCTGATGAGCTTTTAGAAAAAGTTTTTAGCTAATAAAACAGTTTTCGAGTATTTTTTTTAGTTCCATCTGGTTTTAGACTAACGTTACATGAAAAAAACTTCTGCCAATTCATTGGAAAACACTGAGTTATTTTCTATAGTTACTTTTCAATGCCCTACGAATAATCTTTCATGTTTAAGCCACAGATTTTTGATCTATTCTTATTTTTCAATTAAAAGAGCAAGGACTTTAGATAATCCATGAAATAATCAAGTGCTTGGATTTATTCCAGAACACGATGGATCTGTTTTATGAAAAGGACATTTTCGATCTTTTTACCCGCATGTATGTATATCTAGTGGACATTGTAAAGTAAGGTAGGGCGTTCCATTCGGGACTGTAAATCATCCCTACTCCACCCTTTCATAGCTTTCCACCCTTACCTTGTCTTTCTAATATAGATCTAGCTATAAACTATAATTGAGACAAAACTATTAAAGAAAACATGTGTCGAAATTAATAAGGTTTGAGTGTATAGGGTAGAGAGTATATAAGTGTGGAGTATATTCTTAGTCAATACTCTTGTATTGACTGGTGTTTTCCAAGATAAAATAAACATATTTGTCTTGAGCAGTGAGTATAGGCAATTGTTGGCGTATAGATTTAGGAAAGGCGATCGCCTTAGGTTAAATTACCATCAAAACGACATGCCTTGAACACATGGCTTAGTAATG
>DWDT01000576.1:0-20034 GCA_018245595.1 Microceris scylla
CGATAAGGAGATCGGATAGAAAAAATCTTATCCGCGAGCCGAAAACTCACGAGTCATCAAAATGTTGTAGCACAAAATATATTGTTCGACAGAAATAGCGAGAGAATTCTTTTAAAAAACATTCGTTAATACTGCCAGCATTATATTATGATTTTAATAAAACTTTCCCGACAATGTGCCGTGACGAAAATCATATCATCTTTTATTCTTGTTACTTTTTAACCACAATGGACGGACAAAATATCATTTGCACAAATTCGTCACGTTGTTTTTAGGATCATACTAAAGTCATAACTACAAATAAACGAATTAGTTATTCCACAACAAAAAATAATAAACTTTGAAAATGAAGTAAAAACGCTTGTGCGCGGACACAAAAAGACTAACTAGATAAAATATCGGAATCAGACGTTAGAAGCGACGATGAATACGAACGTTCAATGTTTCCTGGTTAGCATATCGAGTCACTGCAATGGCATCACAAATTGAACAAACTTTTAAGAAAAGAAAAACCGTACAGGTAATTAACCAACGCCTGAAGTCACATTTGATAGGACATATTTGTACTTATAACACTATTTTAAATAGTAATATATTGTATAACTATTTATGTCCATACTGGACGAACGAAGCTTGTATTCAAAAGGGGCTTTACTGATGGCAGGCAGGCGCAATACGATAAATCCATAGCAATTCCATAAACGAAAGAAAGATACAAAACAGTCTCCTTAGCTTCAACATTCCAAGAAGCTTACTGTTTATACAGTACAGAGTAGTTTATTCAAGTTTTAATCTATATATGAGTGTTGCTAACCAATTTAAAAGACGTCCAAAATCATTTTTGAACTGCTAGTTAGAAACTAAAAATAAAAACCGGAAATAGGTATATAGTCTAGTTATCAAATGTTAATAATATTGCGTTAAAATGAAATTCATAACGCTACTTGTTTCTTGTAATACCTCTACTTTCGGACATTACATACAAAATTACGGTATTTAGCGGTAAAAGCACTGTTATTACATCAGCGCGAACCTTCTGACCCCGACTGCCTGTAATTCTTATGTACCGTACTGTAACCTACACCTCTATAAGATTACTCATTCAAAATCGCGGGAAAGCATTCTATACAAATTTTACTAACAATGTAAGTCTTGTTTTTTGTTATTTGTGTAAAACTTACTTTGAACGATGTTGATATAATTAAAGAAATTATTATTCGTATAAAGTTTAGAAAGCAAGGATTTATTTCTAAACACTGCTTTTTCTGCAATTATCCAATTTAGAACGTTTCAATGATTTTTCGAAAATATTTATACTTGACACATTAATGTGTTGCCATCTATTGGCGGGAAGAGATACGAAAACATGAAAAAGGAATTGGTTAACTTTACAAGTACGCTGCTAGATGGCGTTATATTCAATTGTTCACAATTTATTCACTGGAAGACCCGTGCTCGGATTAGCTACTAGATGTCGCTGTATACAGTTTTGCCTGCATAATGTCATGTATTTAAAATATGTGCTATTTTGTTAAACTTTTACTTTTCTGAAAATTATAATTAAACCAGAAAACAAAGCTTAACACTTAATTATAATATGACAATACACTATAACAAATATTAAGGCCATAATATCAAAAAAATATATAAACAAGTGTGGCAACATAGAAATGTTAGCATGAAATAGGTAAAAATTTATTTTAAATCAGGTCTTTTGACCAAATGGATCAGAGAGCAACTGTAATCATAATATTTACAACATTTTCTCTATATAGTTTTGCTAATCAGTTGTCTCAACTGCCTGCCTGATTACATATAATAATAATAATCATTTTCAAATATATATGATTTGTTGAAAATTAAATACACAGATTCCTATTTTCTCCACATTTCAAAAATGTCAAAACCTGGATTTATATTATCACCTACAGAACCACTTACATTTAAAAAAAAAAAATATTTATGTTTTCCCACTATGTATTTGCAATACTGTGTTACTGAAATAACAGACATTGTCTGTGGAGACAATACATCAAGCACATCACACCACTATTGAACACAACTCTCCTCTCAGAGTGAGAAAGACTTGCACCAAGTCCACCAAATAGTACAATAAATAAAAAAGATTCCAAATTGACCATGATGATAGATAATAGCATCCACTTTAACCAAAATAGTGAAATGCACATGGCCTTGATGTGGTTGCAGGTTTAAAATAACTAGAGAACTTACACAAGGAAAGACATAATTGTGTAGATAAGTGACCAGCAATATTACCAGTCACTGTGTGAAAATATCACTAAGAGCCAACTATTATTGAAAATGAAATTATTATATTTTATTGTGGTAAAATTGCAAACTCATCATAAATATAAGGACCTCTTTAAAATTGTTATCAGACAGTAATGTATTGTTATAACTCTGAACATATCTATAAATTTTGCAATACATAGTAAGAAATCTTACACTAAGAAAAGGGTATTATCGGGAAAATCAACAAATTTAAACTTGTTTCTAGAGCCAAATAGAACCAGACATATTTTTCTTAACTGTTACAGCAAGTGATATTTAATCTAACAAACACATTTTTTGTAAGGTGTGTACATTAGGATGTAAACTCAGGACAAGACTGAACACACTAAGCTACCGCTGCCGTGTCACAGTTGACACATTGATATTGTAACAAGTTAAAAGAATTGTTATTTGATAAGCCAGTTGTGCAGTGGTCAGTTAACCTGGCTATTGCACCATGGGTAGTGGGTTCAATTCTCACCCAGAATAAATCTTTGTTTGATGAGTTCAAGTAATTCTTCTGTCTAGGTGTAAAAATATCTGTGTAAGTATCTATCTATATGAACATATATATGAAGTTTATATGTCATCTGGTTACCATAACACAAAGCTTTCTTGATGCTTATATTGGATTCAGTGGGCCTTGAGTGAAGATATTCAGAAAATTTATTATTATAAATGTAAACTGCGGCTTACCTGTCACGATCCCGACTTCGGCTCCGCTTCCTGTACGACAACTCCCTCGGGTCATCGTCCAGACGCCGCCGCTTCGCCTCATAAGAGCGCGATCGCGATCTGGAGTGTGATGTGTAATGCTTCCTACGTGTGCGAGGCATCTGGAACATACACCGTTAATGTTAGATATCACATCAATAGTAAAACATTAATTTATCTGCACCATGATAATGTGACCTTGATTGTTAGCCAACTGTGCAAACAATTGTCAGTTCATGATCAAATGACAACCTCAGCACAGATGGCAATAATGATGTTGCAATTTTTAATGTTAAATGCATCCACAAAATGTAAACCTGTTATATTTTGGAGGGAACACCAAACATATTAGTTGTAAATAATCATTATTAAATCAATGGTATCACAACAGGAAGTAATGTTCTAAATGTAGTGTGACCTTTGTGTATAACCAGTATTACATAAAAAATTAAAATAAATGCTCATTGTATATTGAAAATTATACACTAAAAATATGTATATCTGCATGTCTGTATAATCACTACTTTAAAATTTACAGAGAATAGGACAATAGGCACAACTGTTGACTGAAGGTCATGTTTGAAGTTGATAAAATTTACATCATTATACAGTTTAAATAAAACAAACATAAATAATCATAATGGCATAAAGCCTTTTTTCGGGGAGGCCTATGTCCAGCAGTGGACTAAGATAGGCTGATGATGATGATAATACAGTTTAAAGTTTGAAGCAAGTTGTTTTAAGTTAGACTTTAATTAATAACAAAACAATTACAAAAGTTCACAAATATTTATGTATGGCTCTCATTTAACAATGTTACAACAAATCTTTTTATATTTTGTATTCAAACTAAAGATTTTGCAACATACAAAATTACTGTGTATTTTCATACATAGAAGTGCTAACTAAATCTTATAAAGACTACAGGAAAGGAGCACATTTTAGTAAACAAAATTATATTATTCAATGTATTAATGTTAATGAAAATTTCTTATAATGATAACATCACCTATCTATTGATGACATATAATGCTTTTGCAATTGATAATATCTTTGATATTTTCTCCAGCTAATAAATTAATCAAATTTGGGGCCTACTAAATGGAAGTCTCGGGTAATTTAATTTATTTTGTAATAATTTAATAAGTTATCCTAAACTTTGTAGGTTTTATTTGATAATGTAATAATCATAAATAAAAAAAAATTCAATCAATTTTATTTATTCCTTATAGAGTACTTCATAAATAATATAAACACCACCCGATGAATGAATGAGTCATTTTTGAGCATATTTAATCCATCCATAATCAGATTTAAAGATGAGAAATAAGTTGACATTCAGTGTTTCTACACATTCACTTTTTACAATTTTTAAACCAGAAGATATATTTGGTGGGCTGTCAGTTAAATACTTTTTGGATAGATGCAATTTGTACAAGCTCAGTATGTACAGCAATTCTACAAACATTACAATGAAATTTAACAAACTAAATGTATATACAAAGATTATATCTGATGGCATCAAAGCAAATTGAAAACTTAGAACTTCTGTTGAGACCCAAAAAAAAAAACAATTTTACTACACTAATATTTTCATAAATTTAACGTAATTGATAAATAAAATTGCAATACTTAGTACATTATACCAACAAGATTATTTTTTTATATATATATTTTTTCAGTTTTATGTTTCAATTTCATGTCATCCTCTAATGCATATGAGGTTGTACCTTTTTGTAACAAGACACTTTTAACAACAATAAACACACATAATACACAACTACTCAAGCATCAGATAAAATTACTTTATTTCCACTACCAAATCATAATAAGTATTGTTCACAGATGTTCTAGTTTACTAGAAGTTGTATCAAACTATTATACTGTATGATATAAAATTACAAATTTCAATTATCTAGCTTTAATTACATAACACTGGTTATTCTGAATAACAAACATGACACTGAACCATCTTGGTGAAATTGGATTAACATGCCCAATGAGAGTGTTCATGTGAACTATGCAGAAGCATGGTTATAAAGCCATTCCATTGTATAATTGATCATGCAGCAATCAATGAAAACTCATATCTGCTTGTATATTTATGTCAACCACAGCTGGCAAGAATGTATAAATCAAGTAGGAAAGTACTACAAGTACTTCCACTTACCATAAAACAGATATCAAACTCGTATCCAAGCAGTTAAGGCTGAAAAACATTAAACGTTTTAGACCGCTCGTCCGCCTGGTCAATGGGCTGAAGCTAGTATTTTTATTATAAACCTCATGCACACATATTATCAACAGTGCATTTATAATCGCCACTAGACTTTTCAGGGCAGTAAATTTGTACCAATATCACACTGAATTGCAGCGTATACGTCAATATCCTTCTCAAATTCTATTATAATTATAGATTTTAACTAGGAAAACATAAAAATAATTGCGTAGATCAAAATAGTGCTGTCAAATAAACTGAATGTGAGAGTTAAGTATACGCTCGTCAGCTGTACATGATTAGAATGTACTAAAGAACGTGCAAATATTAAGTAATTGTCTAAGAACTATGAACAAGGTTGACAATCTACCACTAAAAATATACTTGGGCTATAGTAGAGAAACAAAATAACTATTCCCATAATGCCAAAACGATAGATGTCACCAAGTTATTTACATGCTGACGCCATATTCGTTCCACTACTGGATGGAGCCCTAAGTACACCTAACAGGAGTTTTGCAATAAAAAGCTAACACTTACCCTCAATTCACGTAAGTATTTCAATTTAGACCAAAGTTGTTGAGTAAAATTAGTAAGGCAATTCCAAGTTCGTGACGCAGAACCCTGAAGTATGCTTCTTCGCAATAAAGGCCCGAACATCGATCCGAACGCAGAACAGACATCCAATTCTCTTATGTTGGTTGCACTGCTTTAGCGTAAAGTTTCTTTTTGATGCTTTCGCGTTGCAACTTTTTGTATATATTTTTCTGAATACAAAAAAAACATTCGGATTAATATTATTCTATATTTAATTGCATTAAATGCTATAATTAACTATTATATATAAAAATATTGTAAAAGAAATTACACAATAATAAGTTAGTTAATGAACGGATGTCATGACGCCATCTTGTGTTTACTACGTTTGACTAACATAACAGAAATAAGCTGCGTTCACTTTATCACATATATATTTATATGAAAACATAAATTAGTTCTAAGTGATTTCTTAATGAACGATAGTTCCACACTCCAGATAAGTACATTATTTCGACAATTGTTTCTTTTTATTGCATTTAAATATACGATAAGTTAAATTATAACACTTGTTTTGACACGGGATGAAAGACTAAAAAACTAAGCGTAGATGCTATGTTTTTAGCTCAACTTCTAGTACGTAATAAATTTCTTTGGAAATCTATTTATGCATATACAAGAATCTTACAATCGATTGTAACGAAACAGGATAAGCATAATATTATTTAAAACTCAACAATGGGTGGTTATGTGATTCTTAATGTTAGTATAAACATTGCTAAGCGACATAGGAAACCTATCATTTGGTTCGAATCGGTGTCTAAGATCGATTTATGTATAAGCAGCAAAGATAAATGTTAAAAATCGTTTCTCCTATTATGTAATGATTTTGTACTTTTTGGTAAGTTCTTTGTCAAAATTGTAATAAAAATCCATAGAAATATAATCCCATAGAAAAATGTATAATTTAAATAAGTATTTGTTTAATATCGGCACGCATTTTTTGCATAGAGTATTTATCATGATTATAAAATGGCAGCAAAAAGAAGGAAGATCTGTTATTTCCACAAACACAGTAGATAAAAAAATGAGACTTTTGATTGGTTTTAATTTTCAATATTGTTATTTGTAATTTACAAATAATTGATCATTTTTAAGCATACTCTTATTACTTTAGGGAAAAAATATTGAATAAATAATTTTTAAGGCGTTTCCCATTTTGTCTATTTTTTCCAATGTCGTTATATTTTCGATAATTTTATTTTATTTCATTTCTGATTCTTCGAAGTAACGTCACAGAGAAGGTGGATTTATATAAAACCAAATTTGGCAAATTATTTTTAAAGATAGTCGACAAATTAACAATATTAATAACGATTTTTGATCTATTTATTTTGCATCGATGTTTGTCGATCGTTTGTCCAAAAAAAAAACAAGTCCAACATGATTTAAAAAAAAATACCGATTTTTTGGCTAATTTTTATCAATTGTAATTTTTAAGAACGCCATCTTTTTAGCTTTACAAAAATTTTAATTAAAAATGCATTAAAATGATCTGTAGTATGAACATAATTATTATGTAGTATGAACATAATTATAATCAGATAAATATTTCATTACATTTGTTGTGGGATTTTTGGTGTATCTAATAATAACCAAGAAATCAATACACATGTTTTTAAAATAAAATGAAGCTAATAGACTAGCAGAAATGGTGCTAGCCTTTTAAAAATGATTATTTAGTTCGATAATTTTTCTTTTCGATTTCTATCCATGTCATGGTTGAATCAAACTTGGTTGAATTGGAACACAATTACGGTTTCGACAAAAAACAATGATAGCTTTTATTAAGATCTCTACCTGACAACAAAAAAACATAATTTTCTACCACAAAGACAAAATAACAATAGAATAATGCATTAAATAACAGTATAGCACTATGAAGGAAATCTTCAGAAAAGTATCGATTATTACACTTTTGTACTTATTACACATTTGTACAGCGCGAATTCTAATGTCACCATAAAGACAAAAAACACCTGTATCGACCTTGTTACGGAAAACTGCACAAATTCGTTCATTTCATCTATATAATAAATTTAAATTACTCGACATAAATTCATATTATTTTATTGATACAAATCAAATATGAAACGCTTTTAATTCTGGTATTACTGCCCCATTAGATAGTGTTGTCATCTGATTATTGTTTTTGGCTGCAGTTAAGGAAAAAGCATACATCGTGTTGCCAAATTAATGAAGTAAACTTTGGTGTTTTTATAATCATTATTAATTACAGACTAATAATAGTATACTGCTATTACTTTTGACTCACCTTTTATCAGCTAAATATTTACTTGGTTTTTCAAATTGCAACCTCTAAGTTTCGTTCACTCAGTTAACTGCTGTTGTTTTTTTTGTTAACTAGCACATATTAGGTAGGTAGATATAAAAATGCTCGATCAGGCCGATGAAAAATGTATCCGAACTCCTGCTAATGGATATATTTGCGATGTTATCTATACAAATAGAAGCTAATAATAATATATATAATTTGAACTGTATATTCGTAACTGGCCACAACATGAAAACCGTTAGTTTCGCGCTAAACACTATTTAGAAATCTGCAGTGATAATAACATTATCTTGTTATATGATACTCTCATATCTCAGATAGGGACATGGTTAGCTTTGTGATTAAGCTATTATTATAAAGATTACATTTTAGTTTAAACACGTTTTAAGGTTATGATACCACAAACTCATATAACTTTGTTCCTGCTTAAAATATAGGCGTTACACTTAACGAGTTCACTATTATATTCAACCATGAATGACAATTATTCAGATAAAAAAATAATTTCATGTATGAAAGTCTCCATACCCTTCTAGATTCATCATATTTTCATCGATTAAGCTTATCAGTTCTTTTTCATATTAAACACCAAATTGCTGATTCGGGTCAAATATGATTTCTGTATTGTTCTTTAACCCATATAAGTGTGTTTTGAAGACTTTTCACACAATTTTGGTTATATTTTCACATTCAAATTAACTTTATGTTGTATTAAAAATTTCGTTATGTAAATGTCAACGTGAACTCATATGGAGTGACGTCGTGTCGAAGAATAGCAAACATGATGAAAGTGGACAACGGCAATCGAAAGCGTAGTTGTACACACAGCACGAGCAGCGATTGTCAAAATGGAAGGGAGCCGTCCTGGCGGGAATCAGCTGATCGAGATTGCGCAGTGCGCAAATCTACGGGGTGAGGGGTGGCCGGGGTGCCGAGCCGGGTGTGTAGCGCGCCCGGCCAGTCGCGCGCCTCCGCGGCCCGCCCCTAGCTCGAGCTCCTCCGCGCCGACCGCACGAGGCGCGGGCCGCGCGGCCGCACGTCTCTCGCAACTCTAAAATCCAACGTGCTGAAAGAAAACTCACTCGTACCCTCACCCACGACCCGCCGCGCACTCTGTCAATGCTGTAACTGTGATATTTGTACAAAACATACCGGAAGAACTCGGGCCATGCGGCTGCGGATTGGACCTCTGGCCGAACCGCAGACTCCCGCTCTTCCGTTTTCCGAACATATCGCCGGCGTACTGTTATGAGAGCTGCCGACAGTGTACCTGATACGTGTACAAAAATGTTCGACATGTCAATTCAGGAGGTGAACGGCAAGGGACCGAAGAAAAGGAAAAAGTCATTGGAGCGCATCTGTGATAATGAGGGATCGCTTGGGGAGTTGAAAGTTAGTGAAACAGACGAGAGAGAAAGTAAGAGTGGGGTGAGTGCGGAGTCTCCGAAGAAGGAGAGCGATACTGTTGGTGTAGAGCTGCTGCACTGGCGGGACATGCCGCAGCACCTCCAGTTTAACCCGTACGTGCTGACGGGATACCGGCCATTGCAGGACTGGGTCGGCTGCGTTCGCAGCCTTTTCTACTTCCACAACGAGACTATTAACATTCTGACACATGGTAAGACCTAACTTTTGAACAAATTTAAAACCAGAAGAATATTATTTTTTTAATTTAGTTTATATAAATCTAAACAGACAATATATCGTTACTCAATACATTTTTACATTACATTACAATACATTTTTATATTCCAAATACATACATTTGTACGTTAGTGTGCTATTTACTGTTATTTTGTAATCATACATCTCATCATGAATGTTCCCAGTAATACGGTTGATTACAGTTACAAATAATTTAAAATAGATAGCTATGGTTACCCAAAAGTTATAAACATCACAAACCATTTATATGAGACTAAATTATTAAAAGTAATTCATTGTAATTGTAAAAAGAATTATATCTTTCAATTAAATAAACATATCTTAGAAGCTATGATTGATTTTAGTTATAATATTTGAATTTATAAATCGAATTTGAGGCTTTTTAATTAAAATAACGCCGGCAGCGACAACGACCCTGAAAACGACGATTTCACAATGTATTTATAGAATCAAATTTAATGATGAAGTTAAGGTTTCAAGTTTAATCAATCAGACCTCTGGTTTGTAAGTTTGTCTAAATTATTATTGTCGTTATTAATCATAACGCCTAGTCTTCTAAGTTTTTGGCAGAGAGCACCGAGTGCCAAATATCTCATCCTTACAGAGCTGACGTGCTTCTTCTACATATTCGTAAATCACACTTTTCATACCCCAGGTTTAAGACTTTTGACTTTCTTATCAACCAGTATCGCTCTATTTTGTGATAGTTAAGATGAGTCTTAGTGTCCTTCAGCATCTCCAAATTATGAAACAATAAGAACTCTAAATTCATTTTAATTGACTTATAAAATTATATTCTTTGAGGCAGACACTCGTAAACTTTAATCGAATGTAATAAATACATGTTTGTTTTCACATCTTAAGTATAGTAAGTTGTTCAAATTGTACTACATACAAACTCTTCAATCTTCATAATACTTGCGTTTCTTTCGAAATTGAACTCAGAATATCCCAAAACAGTACTAAGCATTATTCTGTTATCGGTATGTAGGATCTTTTGTTATTTTTACCATAAAAACATTACAAATAAATAAAATGAAATTGGTAGTACGACTTTACACTTTAAATGTTATAAGCTTCCTCTGTCAGAGCGAACTGTAAGAATACGAAATGGAATTAAATTATTGCCACTGTTGTAGCATAGTGGAGCGTGCAATAAATTCTCAACAACAGAATTCACCGTAGCGCTTGCTCCGTCGAAGCGCTTGCTACGAGAATGTAGCATTATCCCTGGGACCAATATCCAACAATATTAATTTTATTAATAAATTCCTTAGCAAAAAATTTTAAGGCGTTGTTTACTTTCTTCAATTATATCATCTTTTACAACTTTTGTAATCATTTTATCGTTATATTTGTAATTTTTAGAAGTGCAAAAATATGTTTCTCATAATACATAGTCATTTTTAATATGCTTATTTGTTAACTGTGTTCAAAACGTTACATATAATTAATGTTCAATCTTTCGTGCGTTAGATTCTTAGACCGGTTTGAGTTATGCATAATTTAAACGGTGCTATAAAAATAGTTATTGGAAGGGGAACCATTGGAAATCTTTAGTGTATCTATCTCAACAGGAAAAGATCGTGAAAATATGTATGTATATTAAGCTTTGCAACACCACTATGAATGCAAAAGAACTTTCCATGAGAATTATATGAAATTTGAGATATCGTGATTAAGATGCTGGGCATCGCAACACGCCTGCAACCATTCCAAACGAGATTCCCGTCAGACGTAGCGGCACCTGGAATTATGAGTAAAAAAACTTAGATACGTGTGAATATGATAACAGTTTGAGTTTTGACAATACCCATCTATGACGTATAACTTAAATTTGAAGTTTTTTTTTATTTTATATAATTTTTAGTGTTATATCTATGTTACGTTATTAATTAAAGTAAGTTATTTTCTATTTAATTAATAATTAATTAAATAATAAACCTATAGGTAAATAATTTGTACATAAGTATCAATGAAAAGCGGCCAAATGGTTTTGAAAGATCTCAGGTGTATCAAATTCTATTTCTATGTAAGTAAATGTAACGTCACGCCTATATTTCGACGAAGGTATAGGCGTGAGAGAAGAGATAGAGGAAGGTATAGGGCGGTATAGGAGTGTAGAAACCTCCAACGATTAACTAGTTACTTACAAGTATATTATACGTCCCACCATTGGTTAGTTGGTGACCATATTGTCATACACCGGCCACAAATCTAAAATCCGTCCTGCTACTAGGAGTATTAAGTTAGAAAAGTTCAATAATACTTCTCCCTGTCTGAGGATCGAATTCAAGATTCCTTAATCTAACAGTTGCCTTTGCAACCACTCGCCCAACTTAGCAGTCAAATATAAGTAAATGCATTCTATTAAATTCTGTAATACCATTTGAAGTAATTGAATATTTAAGTATGCCATGTAACTAACATTAATAAAACGTGAACGTAGCGTCACGCCTTTAATCCCTAAAGCGGGAGGCACGGTTGTGTAGTACACTCCAACGTTTCAGCAGCTACAAGTACGTTTACGAAGATTTATGTACCAAATAACACGTAAATACATATAATCATGTACGTATACATACAAACGAGTGCGATATTACTAAATGCTCAGATTGCAAAACCTGAAGCTCATATACGAAAGTCTACACTTTGAACAATCCACTCCATTGTACTCCATTCCTCTAGAGCTTCGCATTGTTAATAGTGTGAACGTGAGTGCGTTGCTTAAAGGCAAGGAGAATATTTGAAACCTGCTTATGTATAAATAGAAAAGCAACAATGTTGAGAGATAAGACATAGTGCTATTACGTAGTGAAATGCAAAGTAAGTTAGAAGTCTAATCGAGTTATGAGAGGAGAGAGAGAAGAATGGTGAGGTAGGTATAAATAATAGCACATTAAAATTATTGGTAAATCCATTTTTGCGACCCCTTTACGATTCCAAACTTGAAACATGGCTCTTGTCTCAGAATGAGATGGTTAAGGTCACAGCCTGCTACGCTGGTCAAGTACGGGCTCCTAACATAATTGATAAAAACTGGGAGTACCTACTACATTCCTTTGCCAACCGACTTACAGCCGTGATGTTATGTTTTAAATGGCAAAAGGTCAAAAGATGTTCAGGTATACCCAAGCATGTCGATAACAAGAGCTCCACTCGTATGTTACATCCGCGTTAGCCCCACGTTGCCGCTCGATGGGCTTCCCGCCAAGTTGCCATACGGAAATCGAAACATTCGTTGTGCGCATGTTGATAAAAAATCTGTAATACTCGTTCATAGGTTATATCCAACCTCGAACTGATTTTGCATTATCGTCATAAAATAACATCACGCCTGTATTTTCCCCAAAGGGTAGGCACGATAGTGTAGTACTCTCAAGTTTCATCTGTTATGTTATACGTTGAACAACCAAACAATACGTTGCTAATAAAAAGCCAATAATACGTTGATAATAAAATAATTACCGTTTTTATCGTTCTACTTGTGAACACGGGCCTCTTCTGAGATGTAAATGATATGTTAACTGTTATAGTTTAGTAACTGTAACCATTATAATAAATAACAATTTAAAAAAAAAAAGCGATGAATGTGGAAGAACCGCGTTAGGTACCCAAGTATAAAAATATTTAGCAATCAGTGACCTCTGTCTAACCCGTAACCAACTTGGTATTACTGTATAATAATAATACATATGTATGTAATAATAATAATACAAAAAGTACTAAAGTTTTCAACTTAAGCCTATGTTATGATACGTTCTTTTGTTAAAAAAAAAACTAGAGCAGAGTGTATTTAAATTTTCAAATTATGAATGAATTTACCGTTACATGTCAACCATCACGCCTTCTTCCGACCGTACAGTAATACTACGTGGGTACATTTATTTATTCATTCGGCCCTTTGTTTGCAACCCAGACCGTCCCTCTCCGATCCAAATTTATTATGAGGCCCTTATAATATAATATTAATCGTTGTTTCACCAAGTGATAAAATATATATAACTGCATTTGTATTTAATTTCACCTGTAATAAATTGTTATGTCTCGTATTCATATTTAGTGATAACGTAATATATGGCAATAGACACTCCCTGTTCTATAGGAGCACAGCATAGTTATTGAAAAGTGGGACTACATTCCTCTGCGGGCACCTTAGGCGAAATGCAGGCATTATGTTACTTAACAATACATTTAATGTTGGTAGTGATGTTAAACTATTTTACTAAAATATTTTTGACTACCGATTTTTTTTTATGAAACGTTACTGATACGTGGTAAAGTTACGGGATACTTGCAACTTGTTTGAAACTGTCTGTTACTGTTTATGCATAACATTTTTGAAGTATGTGTTATAAGACATATTTTTATTTTTGATAATGTTTTAATTTTATTTTATGCGTACGATTGTTCCAAAAAGACATGTTTTGGCGTGACAAGCGATTATATTCACAAAACTTATCAATTTTATAAGTGAAGTGATGTCTTGTTTCTAACGCATTTGAAAATTCAATCGTTATCAGATGGAGGAAGTACTGACCAAGTATTGTCTGTTAATAAAGTACGTAGGTGTCTCTAAGCCAAGGTCGCGTCACTAATCAGACTTCATGAGAAGTATAATTAAATCCACTTATTTACATATTCAATCGAAAGCATTTTTTTTACAATAAATACATATATTTAAAGATAGTCTAATAATAACATATTGTGATTGTCACGCTCTCATATTTTAAAGGCACAACGAAGTAAATGTTAATATCGAAATATTTCTATCAACGAACCGATATATAAACAGAACTTCTGTGAAGACACCTTGATTAGTCATGCATGTAATCTTGACTATAGATGTTGTTGGTGTACTGAAGGTGTTGTTGAACGAGTTCTAAACAAGCGGATTAAAATGTGACCAAGTTGTTATTGTAAGTTGGTATCTATCGCCGCATATACATATGTAATACATTTAAACGAGCAATTCTTGCGAGTTTATGTGTATATATACATATATAGCATGCTTGTATTTGCGATATTTGCATACCTTCACAGTCAGTTGATAGTTTAACAGTTCCTTTGAGAAGTAAAAGGCATAATGTTACAAATGTTAGATTTTCGTCATATTGTCCATCGAATAAGTTCAATGAAACGTTAATCTATTACTTTGCAAATAAACAACCCTAAGTTAATAAATTCCGAAATCAAGAGAACAAATTAGTTAAAGTTAATACAGTTAAGCCTCGGCTAAGCAAACGAGATGTTTTCAAAACGAGCATGAATAAAAATTGTTAGCAGTTTGAAACTCTGCTGAACTCAATGCCTATATTAAAGGTAAAATCTGGAATTTTCTTGAAATATCTGAAACGATAAAAATTATAATAAACGTTCATAAGAATTTTAATGCAAATTTATATAAAGTGTTCTTGTGGTATACTAAATTTATCGCGCTTTGAAAGATTCAAATACAAATATTAGCAAAACAGACATACGTTTGGAATACACACAAACACTTAAAAAGGGTCGACAATTGCTAATAGTAAAAAATAGTAAAAAAATCATGTCTTGGTCGCCTCTGGCCAGCAGCGTAAGTGATACTATAAGCTATGCTCTGCGATCCCCAACACGCGGTCCAGTATGGGGATTACATGCAAATCAAACAGTGGACTGAGACAGGCAAACCATAAGTAAGAAATTACCAATTAATTAAAATTTACTATTTCGTTGTTTTCTAAGTATAAAGTGATCCGAGTTAGATTTGAAAACCTATTAGCAATGCACTGCCGATTCTGAGACCCGAATAGTATAATCTTAAAATAAACACGCTGGCAAGTGGCCCCGCTGCGGAGTATAGCTCGCCTAATATTTATTTAATCGCTAATCAAAGTTATCCGAGTCGATTAAGCACGACTAGTTTTAACTAGTGTAGATAAGTTAAATTAAATTCTAATATTGTGATAAATTAAAATCATATTAATAATCGTTGGCTTTGAAAAACATACTGAAATTATGTTTTAATTTTGATAACGTAGATCGTATGAGATTTACATAAATGTTGGCTTTACACAAATGATCCAGCGAGGTTTTTGTGACAGATGAAGGGTAAAAACAAAGTACGTAGGTAGCGTTCAACAAAATAGCATTAGGTAGGTAGCTACATATAAAGAACAAAACTTTAGAAATATTCTTCCTGCGATGTAAAATAGCGAATGTGAATTTAATCCTTGAAAACAGGGCTAAAAGCTTAGAAAATCCGTGAAACAGGGGTTGAGAGGGCGGGTAACAGGGTGACAACTTGAGGAATACAAACCGCAGCTATTTGCAAATCCTAATTGAAAACAAAAGCATAAGTATCACATCCATACCATGAAAGTTTGATTTTAGTTAGATAGAAAGCTCTTTATTGATTACACAATAATATGTTAAGAATGACTATGTACACAGATAATATTAATGTAGCTAGCTACCCATTACTCCATTTAATTATAATAATAATCGAGCCATTTATCATTCCACTGTTGGAATACTGGTCTCCTCTCACATTGAAAAGGTTAAGGCCATAGTCTGCCACGCTGGCCAAGTGCGGGTTGGCAGACTTCACACACCTTAGAATTTTTTTTTTATAAATTCTAAGGTGTGCAGGTTTCCTCACGATGTTTTCCTTTACCGTTAGCAAGTTTAGATATTTAAATTTAAAACGCACTTTTGTAAACAGGTGCGCGCCATGGATTTGAATCCGACACCCTCGGAGTGAGGGGCTGAATTTTTAACCACTAGGCTATCACTGCTAGTAAGGTAATGTAATGTAATGGTATCACGTAAGGTAATGCCTATAATCCCCCAAAGGGTAGGCAGAGCAGTACAATTCACTCCTATATTTCACCAGTTACATTTACGTCTCCCGATACGACTTCCCGATAGGCAGTTGCGCTTACAACCACTCGACTAACGAGGCAGTCAATAGTTAAGTAACTATTATTACAGTATTTTCTATTAACGTATATTTTGTTGGTGTATATACGTATTTTATCATTTTGTGTACCAGTCAGGTTTGATTAGGAGAGAACGTCATTAGGTATTACGTATGCGATTGTATATTCACATTAATTTGTTAGGGGGTCACATTATTTGTTATCTAAGGGGTATCCCTTAGATTAAGATGATGATAATAACTAAATGTACTATAAGAAAATAAATGACTTTTTAACTTCACGTGTTTTAAATAATGGGCTTGTTTCATGGTAAGTGGAAGGATGAAAGTATTGGTAAAAAGAGAACGATCGAATTTTAATATAATTGCTTTCTTGAACATTGAATAGTTGTGACATTTAACTTTAACTTTGCTTCTATATTGCGGCATCAGAACAAATCCTATTATTTTTTCTCTTACGACTGCAATTTTAGGCAATTACAACGATTTACAAGTGGGGTGTGTGTGGAATTAGATAAAATTGATGTTTTTGGACACGCAACAAAATAATTTAAATACCAACTTATTGTCTTCTCTTACCTAATAACAAGCATGCCGTCTGCGGTGACATTCTTTCTTAGGGTATACTCAAGAGGAGACCCATTCATGGTCCACGTTAGCGTCGGAGCTGGAACGCCCACTTTGTTGCAGGGCAGCGAGATGTTCTCTTTCCAGGGAGTCACTATGCTGCGACTGAATGACGTAATTCTTGCGGGTACTAGAAGTTATTGTACATATATTTATAAATGTTATCTATTATTCATTTCACAATACTATATCTTGTAAAAATATTGCGTAATTTTATTTACTTGTTGATTTAGAGATATCTACGAGTTTGTTGTTATAATATCGTAAATCATTAGATAACATTTTATTATCGTTATAATTAAAAGGTTTTGTAGTAAATTATTTTTGAGAAAATTTCGAAGTAAAATAAAATCTATTCTTAATTTGTTGTTTTACGATCTTGTGAAGGAATGAATTGTTGCCTTGTGTCTAGGAATGAATAATAAACATCATTAAAAATCTTGCAGTTTTTAATTACCCGAGTCAGTAGGTAGAACAGTGACCACACGTGTTGCGTCTCCCTCCCCTAGTCTCGTGGAGGCAGACACCCAGAACTGGTGCGCGGCGCGAGGTGGAGATCTCTCCGTTTCGTGGGAGAGAGTGCTCGGAGACAGCATTCGTTTATGGGTCCCCTCCTGTGTACATGCAGTGGAGTTTATAATTGTATGCAATATTATTGTAGGGCAGCAGGAAGGACAAGCTAAAGAAGGAAAGAAGGCAAGTAAGGAGGGGAGGAGTCATAGAGGAAGGCGAAGTAGAAGAGGAATAAGGACGGCGAAAGGAAGACAAAAAGAGAAGATTCAAAAGAGTGCACGATTGAACGGGGAAAGGGAGTGGGAGAAAGAATTTGTTACTCAATTTAATTTATCAATATACATATAAAATAAATAATTCTTTACAAGAACACTAATAAATTAAGTTTACACTGATACATATTGAAAATAATATATAAATGTAATAAATACATATATTAATTGTCATGGTAGGAAAATTATGATACCTCTCTCCCATCCTCTATGACGCTCATATAGAGTGTGTAACCAACGAGGACGCCGTTGGGGGAGGAGGGCGGCAACCACGACACCAGGATCTTGTTCCGCGACGACACCACTGCTTTGATGTCGGCTGGTGCTGATGGAACTATAAAAGCATTTAGGAATGAATAAAAAAATAAATTGATTTTCTTCTATAAGTGACACAATTCTAAAATTCGTACTTAGCCTTAGTTTTAATTGTCCCAGTTTTAGTGTCTGCAATTTTGTATGATTTAATCGTAAAGCCAATTGTATCAGATAGTATAAAACTAGATGTTTCTAAAAGTATATTAATTGTAACATTCACTGACCGTCTTCCTCGGTGTGGCAGTACACGGGCGCGGCGCGCACGCCGTCCCCCGCGGCCGTGAAGGCGCACACGCTCACAGAGTAGTTGGTGTAGCGCCGCAGCCCCGACAGCGTCGTGTGCACGCCCGAGATCTGCTTCGTCACTGCCTCTTCGTTGCCTGCAATTGTTATGCTATTAGACTTCTTTCTTTTCTTCTGCTGGTCGTGTTTTGTTTTCTTTTTTTTCTCTGTGATATTTCTGTTCAGATGATTGGGGTTCTTGGTAAACTTTTATTTAATGTATCATATTTTGAATGACCTTAATTAATTTTGAAAATAGAATTTCGCGGTATTCCAAAAATTGATGTAAAATTTGTGTGAAATCCTAAGTTTAGGCAGAATAAAATTGTCTGCAGCCAATCAGATATAATATGTAATACTTATTTAATGATAAACTGCATAAGTTCCACGAGAACACAGTTGAACTTACCATACCAATCAGTAACTGGTGCGTATGTAACCCTATAACCCTGCAAGATACCATTTCGTCCTCGCATTGGCGGAGGTTCCCATGTCACGCGAACTGATTGTGAACTGAGCGCCGTGCACTGCAGAGATCCAGGGGGTAAACTGGGAACTGGGGATAAAATAAGAAAACGTAATCAGCTGAAGTAATCTCGGAGCTGGGTATCAAACACGGTCTTTTTAGTTCAAATTAGACAGAGTTCCTTAATAGTTTCCTTACTAAAATGATACCAGTGTCTAACTATAAACCATGAAAGGGTAGATGATAATGATGACTATCGAAAATGAAAATGACAGTGCACAATACCATCCTCCATTGTAGTGGCGGTGGTGGGCGGGGACGCGGGCCCGGCGCCGCGACTGTTGTACGCCTGTACGACCACGGCGTAGGGCGCGTGCTTCTGTAGCGCCGGTAGCGTGGTGCGCGCGCGGCCCCCGCCGCCCGCGCCGCCGCCGCCCGCGCTGCCCTCCACCGTGCGCACCGTGTAGGACGCACCGCCCGGCCCGCTCGCCGACAGCGCCGTGCTGTTGCTGTTCAGCTGCCGTTACAGGGAGCGGCATGCGATAACAAATCGTAATATTGAAAGGATATTCAAAGTATACCAAAAATGTCTAGCCTTCTTATATACCGCAGACGCATTATGATTATGTTCATTATTTATCATCATCATCATCATCATAACAAAACAAGTAAAATCACAAATACAAAAAAATCACGTATAACGTTAGAATATCGTCATTTCTGAAACAATTACGGTAGATGTGAATTTTATTTTATTATAATGACACTATACATGAAACGTATTTTTTTTTTTCAACCCATTACAATTCCACTGCTGGAATATGGGTCTCCTCTCATATTGAGAGGGTTAAGGCCATA
>DWDT01000577.1:0-20026 GCA_018245595.1 Microceris scylla
GAATAAAAACAGGAATATAGGAATAAAATAGTCCATGTACTCAAAAATACATATATGTATATATTCTCTGATTTTGACTTACCGTTTTCAATACAGCGTATCGTATAATTCCCTCATCGTCTTTGTCCTCAGTGATGTCCTTGACTATTGTGGCTCCAGCTGTTTTAGCTTGGCTGACCAGTTCATCCAAGTTGTGGACTTCGAAAGCCACATCCTTCACGAAGTCACCGTGTAACGCTAAATCCTTCGATATGGTCCCTTCGTCAGCCGTGGGCGATTCGAATATTATTGTAATCTGTCATTTTAATTGAGAATATTCTAGTTATCGATGTGGTAATAAGGCCGTAGGTAGGTCGGATAAAACTCAATTGGATAGATAATATAACGTACCAAAATGTAGGTAATAATGTGCAAAAAACTGCTGCCTTATTTTTTAATAAATTGTAAGTAGTAATTATATATATTAATATATTAGTGTAGGCTTACGTTGAGCTCTGCTCTGGATGTAGTTTTAATTGACGAATTTTCTCTTTGCATACAGACATTAATCATAATCGGGTTAACCATGGCTTCGTGCATATTTACGCCATATTATGCTCCAACATTTGTTATTGAAAATTTTAAAAGAATTGTCTTTTTCCCCCACGTGTAAATATCAGTCACTTAGTTACAAGTAGATTTCCTTACAAATATAGTTAACAAGTACATAAGTTATATTGCTTAACCTATTTCATAAGGCGCCTCAAAGAAAGGCTTCAAATACAAGAAGGTTTCGATGCATGTTAGAAAAACATATAGTTAATTTAAATACCAACTTGATTTGCTTTGCTTGTATGTACGTAACTATTTAAGTTAATAAAATAAATTAGTTAATACTAACTTTATTGAGTCGAACGGCAACGGACACCACGAGACGATCTCCGGAAGGTTCTCGAACAGCCAAAGGTTTGAAGCCAAACCGCGTCACAAAATAACTTGACGCCTGTAAAATTTCCTTACAATATATTAAGACAGCTCTACCCCAGCCAAATAGTAAGGATCAACCAAAAAAATAAGGTTTAACCAAGAGACCTATAATAAAATCTAAAATATAGGTGACAACCAGAAATGCACAGTTAAGAAGGGAATAGTTATCGTAATTTAACTTGGACTATAGATCGAATAATACTATCTAAATATTCCTAAAAATTACAAAATCATTCTATCATTCAAGATAATTCTTAAAATAATGATTATATTATTCCATTCGTTATTAAGTAGGGGTTTTATAAAATAAAGTTATTTAATTTCATTCATATAATTACTTATAAACTTACCGTCTTCGCATTCGCCACCCAAAACGTAAGATGGTCGAAATTTAACACTTTGCCTGCCTCCTTGAGGTCGTTTTTCTCTTTAGATATTGTCATTGTGACCTGCAACACGCAATATAAACGTACAAAATGACATTTAAGTCATTCTTCATCTATTTATACAGTGTTAAAAGTACCTAAGTAATTGGCGTAGGAATAATCTTAATAAAACTGTCTGTAGTGTATATTTAATGGCTAATTATTCTAATAGCGTATGTCGGTTATTTCTGTTAAAGTCGGTATTTGAAAAAATACCCGTACGTTATAAATATTGTTATTTTTATGTTATAATTGTGTCACGGCATTTTTCAAATTTAATAATATAGTGTTCTTGCACATGTCCCTTAATTTCTGGTTCCTACAGGTTCTGGTCGTTTGAAGAAATCGTTTGTTATGGCTCAAGTATCCTATATTAAGACTGCCATACGGCGTTGTCCTTTATCTGTTTGTCTTTTGTTACAGTAGGTATATATTATACCTAGTAGGTTATTATCACAATTATAATAAAAAAATTCTTATTACGGGATTTTAATCGACTTCCCATTTCTTTATAATAAGGTCGAATTCTGCTGTATTGCGTGCTCAAGCCTCATTGGCAGGGCCCAACCTCAGTTTAACGGATTTTGGAAGCCTCTGGAAGCCCTGAAGCATTATACTATTTAAGTTGATTTAGTAACTCAAAGCTCGTCCTATTCTTGTCGGCAGAAGTAGCCCTTAGTGTACCTATTTCGAAATTGTCCGCTGTTGGATTTTTATTACAGTTTGATATTTTATTATATTTTGATTATGATTTTGGTACAGTTAGTATTTAAATATTATATCATCACCATCATCATCGGCCTATCTCCGTCCACTGCTGGTCATAGGCCTCCTCCAATATCATCAATATCATATGGTGGAATTATACGAAATGAAGAACGAGCTCAGAGGCGTGCTATTAGAGAGGTCTATGTCCAGCAGTGGACGGGAGTAGGCTGATATTGATGATGGTAATGATTTAATATGAAATGTTACTCCAAAACTAGCAAACTAGTAAAGAAATGTATGATGTATATTGAAATTATTTTTTGTTTTTATGTTATGATAACCTGGCTACATTTATAATCGATGTTAGGCGTGAGCTTTGCGTGAACTGCATGAAAATTGCACAATTAACTTAGATTTGTACTAATGTTATAGTAACACATACTTATTATATCATGTACCCACTCTAAGCCCAAGGCATTAATTAAAATGTCTGGCCAATATAAATTACTATGCGGTTCTTTAAAAATAATATACCTACGTAAAATCACGCCTGTAATCCCCGAAGGGGCAGGCAGAGGACTATAGTACATCCCCACGTTTTACCAGTTACGGTTAAGTCCCACAATGGTACAGGTGGTGAGCCTGTTGCCATAAAACCGGGCACAACTCCAGACTCCGAATCACTACCTATTAGAAATTCTATATTAGAAATATCCAATGGTAAGCGACCCGAAAGTTGAATCCAGGACCTCCCGATGGTCAGTCGAGCTTACAACCACTCGATTAGCGACGCAGTCAAAAATAATACATATATTTGGACTAAACTATTAAATTTGTTAGCATATAAATATATTAAATTTGAAACAATATGGTTAATTACTTTTTTAAGTTTTCTTAACAATGTTTTAAAAATTGGTAATTATGCTTCAAAGATCAGATGTAAAAGAGCACCTGCAGGCAATTACCCTTTTAAATATAAGTTGCAAGTTCTCTAATACAAAGTTACTCTTCATTAAATGGCTGCGGTGTTTTGACATTTTTGTTTCTGTGTTTTACTATTGATTACCACAACACAAAATAGCAATAGACCATAGACAGTAAAATGCGTAGACCAAATTAAAAAAAAGTCTTACCGTAGATATAGCAAACCGTCACGAAACCAAATAATAACTGCAGAACCTCCTTAGGGTCGTCGCATTTATAAAGTCGCCAAATATTTTATCTCGCGGCTCAATCTGTTACCAAATTATCAATTAATTCGTGTATGCTTATTAATATTGTATTAAATATTAATTAACAGCTTGTTTACATGGGTCCGGTTGCCCGTCCACAAGGCTAGTTTGGACTTTAAATTACTGTTAAGAGATGCACTGATAAAACGAAAAAATATTTATTTACATTTTTATACGGTAATGGTATACATAACTCAGTCATTTGATTTTTTTTGATTTTTGCAAAATTTGGAAAATGGTTGCCAACGGTAGAAATATAGCATCAATTATGTTTATTTAAATCGTTATAAATGCATTTATTTTACCTGTACTTTTTAACTATTTAGGGTATATTAATTAAAAACAGTATTAAAAAAATTTTGCTAATACCATCAGTAATTACAAATCTTTTAAATATTCTTTAAAAATCTGTTATTTAATCTCTTAATAACCGTTGCAGTAGAATTATCATCTGTTATTTACAACTTTGATTCAAAAATAATGTGTTTTCTAATTCTAAAAATACTGTCATCAGCATTGATACTGATTCTTATCTCAACAGATAACGATCAGTCGACAAAGTTCTCGTCTCTATGATTATGTTATAATTATGCAAATTACTTGTGTTAACATCCTCAATTTATTTACAAACATTTAATAAGGTCATTGTGAAAAAATACGACGACGACGAAGCACCTATGATTCGTTGGGGAGAAATAAAAAACAATTTCCAGTAATAAAATAATTTCCATTTTATTTATACATTATATTTACATACATTTGCTGGTATATTTATTAACATTAGGGAGTATTTTATTCACTTGCACCTAGGTTTACTTACAGCAATTAGTTATGGTAAGGCACCTTTTGGAAGCTTGTTTATGGTCAACCTCTGAGTACGATTAATTAATGGATTTATACATGACAACATTATACAATTAAAATTATTACATTATACTATTTTTAAAGAACAAATTCGTTCTACACGAGACATCAGATTGAAATAATTTATATACATACAAAACTTAATTTATAGAAAAAAATATGAGAAATCATACATACAACAGCAAACGTAGATTTGTCAAAACTAAATGACTAAATCTGACAGATCAAATTTATAATCTGTGAACGATGTGCGTGCGATTCCAAATTCGAAATAAAGTTGAATCCGTTGACCGTTGATAAAACATGCAGATTAAAAAGACTAGGCGATACTTTCAACGGGTTCGACTTTATCCAACAGTGGGCAAACGACAACAGGTAACAACTTAAATACAATATATTTACAAATTATATTCGCAAATCATTTACATAAGGGGGAAATGTCTAGATGGGGAAGTTGTGACGTCATGTTTACAGCTGCAGCAAACAAAAGCAAAAGGCTGCGTTCACAATTATTTTATTACCATAATATATGCTAACAAACTCATATTGGTGGTTATTTACAATCTGAAGCAAAAGAAAATCTTATTGGAAATTTATAAATAATAATGCATTATAACTATATATATAAAATGAAATGTGTTGACGAACTACAAGATGTACAGATTTCCTCAAGTTGAATTTTTTCACCGTTACAGGAAGTGAAACTTAAAATTAAAACATATAATTTAACAGGACACATTAAGCAAAAAAATAAAAATACAGAACTTTGTGTGTTCAGTCAACTTCAATAATAATTTACAACCTTCAGAGGCAGTTATAAAATTGTATCTGCCAATGGTTTCCACCTAAATGTTATGTAACATGTATTAAAAATATCTAACACAGGATATCCATATATTGACATAGCTTTTGTAATTGACTTATGCAAGTTCATATAGGTTACAATTGATTAAATTTTACTCAGTCATTTTAAATGTATGTTTTGTTCGTAAAAATTGTGAATACATTTATGATTGAGGAGTTCTTTTTAGTCAAAATTAGTGACTTAATTTTCTATAGACGAAATCTTCAGAGAATGTTCTCTTTATTTTCAACACCTTAAAGATATTGGTGATGAAAAATAAAAAAAAAATATATTGTGTAAATGAAAATTCCTATGTGTCATTTCTATTTTAAATGTGCACGTATATTGTTTAAAAGTAATCAAAAAAATAACCAGAATAGTGCATACATTGCGAAATCATATTATATTTATGATTTAAAAAATTGTTATATAATAATATTAATTGATTTCAAAATTCTTTTGTAGTACAGTTCAATCAATTTTGTAGCCACGAATAATTTTCATAGAAAATAAAATCTCATTAAACATATAATAAATAATGTTTCCAATGTTTGATTATAATAAGTGATGTCTAAAACTCTAAGCAGTTTCTTATCATACTGCAATTGATAAAATTTAAGAGAGCTTTTACATTATCCACTGCAGTTTATTCAATGTAAGAAAGTTTATACATTATTCGAATCTATATAGTTTTTTAGGAGCTGATGTGTGTTTCAATTCAGATTACGTCATACAATTAACCGGCGTCTGATACCGGCACTACATGGGATACCATGTAGTGCCGGTAATCATGGTATCCCATGTAGTGCCGGTAATAGGATACTGATAGTTGCTTCTTAGCAAATACATAAAAAAGTATTGTCTGGATATTATGTGGTAACTAAATATGTTACACTTCCTTTAAATACATAATTATGTGTAATTGGTTTTTTTTCGTTTAAATAATAGTTGGTTACATTTACAAGTATAAAGGAACACGAAGCGCTTATAAAAATATTAATTCAATATACAATGTGGTACATTTGGTATGTAATATATGCTGATCGCACCGCGGACCGCCTGCTGCAGTCTGAGATCAATTTTCAAAATAGATTCATTTCTCGTCAAATTCTTATTCACCCTTTCACGTTTACATACTTAAGGCACTTCAATTTATTACTACCTACACTTCATCAATGAGACTAAATTAATTTAAACAAAACAATTTTTATCATGCATTCATTCGAAATTTAAATTCCAGAAAGGGTCGTTAGAAAAATAGTTTAACCATTTCATTCATTCTTGTTGGTAAATATTTTATGTTTATTGTAAAATCATCTTTGTTTTGTTAATATAAAATATGTTATATAGGAATTTATTTGATTTGTATAAATATGATCTTTAATACATTTAGCTCATATTGATATTTAAATTTCATTGATAGAAAGAATATATCTATCACTGGTGCATGATGCATAATCCTTATAATGATATAAATATTAGGAATTTACACTTTATTGGTTGTATATAAATAGTTTGGCAAAAATTTTACAACTTCCATTTATAATGTAAAAAAAAAACAAACAAGCTCTTCTATCCCACATTTTAACCAATAACAGATTAGTGGTTGAGATTTTACTATCAAACATTCACGTAACACGAATAGTCAAGGAATATTCTGGAAAGGTCTACAGAAAGTTGTTTACAACACGCCGAAGCCTATATACATCATCACATCATAAGGCTATCTCAGTCCCCTGCTGGAAATAGGCATCTCCTACGTTGGATATTTGCCCATAATCCCCAAAGTGGACACGAGGACACGAGGCTTGGAGATAATTTATTAAGAACATCAGAAAACCTCTTATATGTAAGATAGCAATATACTTAAGAGATAGAAATTGGTGGCGACTATCGGTGTAAACAAGTTGGTCCAGATGAGAGGAAGCAGCAGGCAGCGCGTCCCGCGGGCGGCGGGCGGCGGCCAACGGCAGTCTACGATATCACAGCGGCGGCGGGCGCTCGAGCAGCACGCAGCCGCGCGGCGCCAGCAGCAGCGGCGCGGCCGGCCCCGCCCACACCTTCTTCACCTCCGCGCCCGCCAGCGCCGCGCCGCACGGGTACCCGCCGTACCCGCCGTACCCGCCCCTGCCACACGACACATCGCTCAGTAAACCTGCCATTATATTACTATACTACACGATACATGCCACTCTACATGTCAATATACCTATTTAGTTTCTTAATTTTTCTTAGATGGCGCTGTATGTACAAAGACACTTCAACGTAATGCGAAATTACTCGATAGATGGCGGTGTACGCATTAAATAACGCTGCTAAGTTTTTTGTAACAATTCCGGACGCTTCTGTCGTACATTGTATGAACTGATTTAAAATTCCTGACAGGTTTCGCCAATAAGCGCTGCTCTCTGCCAGCTCGCATCGCTTGGATAATGTCAGGTATGAGAGCTATAATATCACTTGTATGATTGGCATATCGGACATTAATTCACAATAACTAGTTCGGGATTTTAATGAGATTCGCGTCAGAAACTAGATTGACCGCTTCGGATTACTTATTTATGAACGTGAGCCAATCACAGATTTAAGAACTTTTTATAATCACAACAATTCAATGTTCTAGTTCGTATCAACTGAAGTTACATATACAAAAACAACCCTAAAGGCCTTATTCGTAAGAAATAAATGGAAATATTTGAATTTTAAAGATCCCTCTTACTGTGTACCAAGCTAAGCGCGAACCTATACATATATATTTAACCCTTATATAATAATGTAACATAATTAATACGTACGAAGAGTGAAAGAACAATACCTTAATTTTCTATCAGCGTGTAGCAGAGCGTCTGCCTTCAGCAGTCGCACTGCAACAGCGACTAGCAGGAACAAGATGAGAGCGCCACAAACGGGGACGGCGATGGTGGCCGCCTTGAACCACACTTCCCCATTGTATCCGGCGCCCTTCTCGCTCGCTACCGGACTGCCATCTGTCAAGAGAAAAGAGAACTATATATAACAAATTTAAACGCTCAAATAACTGACGACATGCTTAATATATTGTTTTATGTAACCCGTTTGCTTAAAAGGTAATTTTAACAGTTTGTGTCAATTATGCAATAGTTTTGTTATTAACTTTAGAATAAAGGGATAAGAAACGCTGAATCATAACAAACCCGATAAACGTACAATAATAATATTCGGAAATGGAATCGACGAAGAAATATACATTTATGGGGGGGATACTTGAAATGCCAACATGGCTCTACCAATCGAATGGATGTCTATGTCTGTATCTAATAATGGTCAGTACGTATGTACGTATTGTTATGAAAAGAAATGCTTATCTGATCGGAATTCGCAGCTAGCCTCCGCCTAGCGAGAATCGCTATGATATCGTGCAATAAAATATAAAACGCCTGACCACTTCGCAGAAAGTGCATCCTGTTTGATCTCAGCGAGTGTCAAAGTTTTTTATGACTACCCAACTTTTTTAATGTGGGTAGGTATCAAGTACAGTTAGTATTTATATTACCATACTGACCGTTTGATTTAAAACGATAATCTAAAGATGAATTTTGTTTGAATTCAAAAGCGTAAAAACATATGGCATTTATAAATAATGTAATAGCAGTATAATTATCAATTACTGAAAATCTCCGAAACCGGCGAGGATATATGAAGATAGTGATGTAATCTTTGCAAGTACCTTATAATTAAATAATGACGCGTAACGCTACTTTATATTCGCGACATTTGTATGCAATACCATCAGACGACTCTTTTTGTCTAAATGTTTGCTAATTTCACATAGATAAAACATTAACTGAAACTAGACATTACTGTATAATACCTTATCAAAGGTTGAGAACCATTGCTGCTAGCGGAATCAAGTGGGCAGAGCTACTGAGAAGCAGTAACTCCTCCGATCAGCTTGGGTCAAGTCTGATATCGAATTGGCAATAAGAATGCAGTGTAACAATACACGTGTCAATGTCACAAGCGATATTGAATGTTGGACATTATGATCTTATAATGGAGCAAACATAACAATACTGTTAATATTAAACATGTACAGAATGGCTATCATACTAGGGGGCATTGGGCAGACCCAGGAGCTGAGGATGTCCCTCACAGTGGACTTCTAGAGACTGATGGCTTTACAGAATTCGAACATATTATATTTCGAACATATTATATTTCGAATATATTATATTTCTTTTACCAGTTCTAAAACGTGGAATGATCTTCCTTCTAAAGCACTCCGGGAGTACTATGACATGGGACTAGTCAAGACAAGATAAAGAGAGCTTCCTTTCAAATCCAGCCACGCATCGGCGACTCGTCATGGATATGTTGGTGGTCTACCACTTGATAGCCTGTTTAACTGCTGGGATAAATTTATGAAAAGAACTACAAAGGGCGTTACATATAAAGGCCCGCTTATAAAGGGCATTCAATCTCACTATCAACACTTTATAATCTTGGTTATACCTGGCAACTGATAAGTAAGAATCCTGATAATAAAATATTGCCTCTTTCATAAATAATAGACGATCTAAGTCAAGGTCTGAACAGTCTATCCTTGAGTAGGACATCATATTTAATACGGTAGGAATCACCCCTTTCCAAATGGGTAAGTTTTTCGAATATATACTTTTCTGATACAGTTTCAGAAGTCACTAAGAATAATACTGAAAAAGCTTACAGCAAAAACAATTACTTTTAAACTGTTCAGAACACGAGTACAAACTTCTAATATGTTAAGAGTACTTTCGTCCGAACGAGTTTCGGTCGGCGATAGAATAAAGGGAACTATTTATTCAATGTAAATTAAACTCTATTCGGTAGAGTAGTAGGTTTAATTTAGATTAGGTACAGGTCGATCTAATCAAGGCTATGAGAGCCGATGTTATGTAACTTGCATTAGCTGCCTGCATCGCGGCATCGTTGAGAACTAGGGCTGTCACAAATACCATAATAACTATTTTTAATTATTTTTTCTAATAAACTAACCTAGCTTTATTGTATAATGGGACATATTATAAACTATTAAATGTTTCGTGAGTGTTAATACACATGATTATAAACTGTAGTGGTTACTACAAAATGTTTTCTCTTATTTTGTTTGTGAGTGTCAAAACAGTAAATCAGAAGCATTGTTCAGTATTTTGAAGGTAATTTCTAGATGTAAAATTACTTATACGTGATTTTCAAGCACTTTTGTGCTTAGAAAATATTGCGTTTTTGCATATTAAAGAAATGGTGATTACAGGCAGTGGTCACGGAAGCGCTACTGTGGCTCATGGAAATAACTTCTTCAATCCTACTCGAAATTCGTCACGGACGCTTTGCTATACTAAAAGACTTACATAGAAGCCTCCGTTTCGTGAACCAACCACAACTTTTGAACCCAAACGATACGAAGCGGTGGTTTTATCAATGATCGAATAATTTGGTGATGCGAATGAATAAACAAATGAATAGGCTTTTTCTAAGCATTCGTGGTCCATCTTAGGACGCACTTGCGCTTTCCCCCTAATCCCCAAAGAGGTAGTCAGAGGAGTGTAGTACACTCTCACGATTCGCCAGTTACGTTTACGTCCCATGGAATAGGTGGTGAGGATATTGCCATACACACCAGGCCACCACAAATCCAGACTCCAAGTCACTACCAGAAATTCTAAATTAGAAAAATCGTTACATATCTTCGAATTGATCTTATAATAAACTAACAGCCCTATAGATATGCGGTTCACTCCTACCCGCCTATGTGAAGTGGAGAAAGAAAATGTTGCGCAATATTTCCCTGTAGCAACAATTTAATTGGCGATGAAATTGTTATGCAGCCTATGTTGCAACAAATCAAACAACGGGTTATAAAATTATTTAGTGTATTTATTCACCTTTGTATGTTAAGGTCAGTTATTCCAAGTAAGTAGTATATAAATGATTTAATTTTATACTACATTAATTTACGTGTTGTTCTTTTTCGAAATAGTCCTGACTGTTTGTCCTCGGGAAATAAAGTTAATAGGGTATATTAGCATAGGCAACTACTCTATACTTGCAGGTGTCATTAGGCGACGGTGACCATCAGTTAGTTCACCTGTTTACTAGGTCAATTTATTAAAAAAAGATTTAACCTTTACCAGGAACATTTTCTGGCTTGGTTGTCTCATTGGTCGTGTAGTTGGAAGTACGACTATTGATCGAGAGATCCCGGGATCGAGTTTTCCAACTTGAAATTCCTAACAGTGTTTCTGTTCTGTTCGTAAACGTACTCGTAACTGATGAAGCATTGGCGTTGATTACTCTCTCCTCCGCATACCCAGCCCTTCGGTGTCTACAGGAGCGTGGCTACCTTCCTAAAATAATTCACAAATCAGCCTAATTTAAGATTATTTATGTATATACATATAACGCTGTAAGTTGCTCACTTACAGGGGTTAGCAACTGTGACGTCACAACTTGCGACCCGACACCCGGCCTAGAGTTACATACAAATTGTCTAACTACGCTACCGCTAAGCGCCGTCACGGTGACCACGTACTGACTATATTACACATTTAGCTCCAGGTACGAATTGCTAGAAGGTTTAATTGAATTTAGGTCTAGGTATGAATTGTTAGGAGGTTTAATTGCATTTAGGTTCAGGTATTTATTTATTTCAAATATACAATTGTTTGCTTGTAGCTAAGCCAAGACGCGCACAATGTTAAGAAACTAGAACTAAGAAAATAAGGTATGAATTGCTAGCAGGTTTAATTGAAAACCGTAGTTAGAAACATTCGTGGTTCGGTCAGAGGCAAATCTATTCACGGATAGCAACAGATTTTTTTAACTATGTAAATTTTATTTAGAATAATTTTTTACACTTCTCAAGTGTAACAGAAAAAATTTAGCTGTTCTGTAGTAAAACTGGTCCTGTGAAGAATCTTATTGTAATAGGTATATAAGAGCATTGATAAACACGGACATAGTTCATTTTTTAGACACGGCATTGTATCAGTATGATGTCACAAAAAAGAGTTATTCATCACATGAAACTTAGAAGCATAAAATCTTGTCAAGTTTAAATGCCGGACTTGCATCACATGGAATTCAAAATGAGATGGAAATCACAGAACCTGATTCTCCAATAACAAAACAAATATATTTCCACTTGAGTTGCGTAAACATAAAAGAACTATCGACACACATTATTATAATACATTATTTGATCCGACCCAGCAATTGCCTAATTCAATTTGAACATTAAATTTTGTGGTGAATTTTCAATTAATCGCATATAAAAAAGTTACATGTTTTACCAGGGAAGTAGATACACGAGTGGGCCCTCGCGATATGCAATGAATGATGTTATTATCTGGAGCGCTCATTCCTGTTGCGTCGCAAAAACTGGCAACATTAAACATTATGGCCGTCTTGGGTGTACAGTTCCGCTTGGTCGGTGCTTTTTGTGTCACTTATGAATGATGGATAATATAGAGCAAGTGCAAGGTAGAAATGGATTTTGGTACATTTTTCGTACGTATGTATTTATACATATATGTATTTATTTCAAAACTAAATTGAGTGATAATTCGATCACCAAATACGAAAAGTTATCATTTGGTTTCGTTTGTTTCAATATTGTGATGGAACAGGTCAGTAAGTTTCAGAATTCTAAGTTCCATCTTTCTATAGATGCATCTTGAAAGAATAGTTTAGCTGTTTATTTAAGAAATACACAACCATTAAAGTTAAAATGAATGAAGAATGTACTAGTGGTATTAATAAAAAGTAGGAGATTATAAATCTTTCCAGTTTTGAAAAATCCGTTCACTTATTAATAAACGAAAACTGAAAGTGGCTCATGGTGATTCCTAAAATTGCCAAAAATAGGATACTATCTGCCACCTCACTTGGAAGCGGGGTATTATGTTTTTAATTGCAAAAGATAATAACTCCAAAGAGGTGCATATAGTGTTTTTAATTCTTAATAGTCTAACGATATATGAGTGAATGAAAATATGTCTAAATCATCTAAAGAAATAGCGGTAGATCTAAGTCAAGAAGTTATTATATTAGTGTTGAAATTTTACATCGATTGTCATCGCCATCATTATCAAGGGTAGTCCCTTGTTCCACTGTTATTATATATTTGTTTTCCAAAGTGGCATTTGAAGAATTTTAACCGCGTCGAGTATGTGGCATATAAATTAGCACTGTTGTACCACTTAGGTGTACTAAAATTAGCCACCGCGGTTCAATGCTTGAGCAATTCTCATAGCGATGCGAAAAGACAACAAGAAAAGAATATTACTTACAAATTTTTTGTTGTCAATTTCATTATAATTATTACATCAATGAAATAGCTGCCATTATAATTAGGTAAACAGCTCTGAGGGCCAAATATCTACACATTGCTATGTTAAGTAACTATTTACAAGATTATCTAATTTTGATGATGCGAAACAACACTTGTTACAGTTATTTAGACACAAACAGGACCATTTATCTACTAACAGTTATCAGAATCTATTGGAAACTCTGTGAAAATAATTTATTTGACACACATTTATTTCGATTTCTGTATATCATTGAAACTTTTAATTTGTCAAAGATTCCTATTATTGTTTTCATTATCGTTTTTTGTATTGAAGCAAAGTTTCCAATATACAGCTTAGTACGTCAAAGTCTTGCGCGATACAACGACGGCTGTTGTATTATCTTGAAACAAAAAATTATTATGATTAAAAGATGGACGATCCGGTGGCTTCCCATACTATCGCATTCGTGGCAGTTAACATTTCCAATGTGACTCTGAATCAGATAAATGTTAAAAGATACGAAGCAGTGAATGCGAACTGAATACTAATAGAACAGCATTATTTTAGAACAACTTTACTTGAGTCTGTATTGATGTTAGTGATAATATTGTGATTCAAATAAATAATTTCCATTGTTTGAATAGCGGTAATAACTATTATGAATGATAATTCAAGTGGGAATGACCATTAAATTGTTTTTTAACTTGTGTGTTAATTGTGTATTCAGACCACTTTGTTTGGGTAGTCTAATATTAAGTCACTTTTTATGGGTGGATATCCATTTTAGTTAGACACAAAGACTGAAGTGAGAACTTTAGATAGGTTGAGAAGGTGTTTTCAATTGTGAGTTATAAAAACCCTACCAATAAAACAGCATATTATTATTGAATTCTTTTAAGCGCTTCTACAAAATCCACTTGTAGTTCAGCGCGTGATTCTTCTTGAATAGGACTGCTATTGAAATCAAACCTTAAAACTTTTTGAATGAAAAGCATCGCTTATTTAAACGTTTTGATACTCATGTCTTTTCTATTTTTATAATGTAAGTATTGAAGCAATGTTCATATTCCAAACTTACGAAACCTATAATATAATAATCTATGTATGTTCTAAGGTATACTACGGGTTGGCGGCCGGGCTCAAACATCAACTAACTCAACATGATCCTACCATCAATTGATACATCCACAACATACAATAACATGAATTCATAACATATATTTTTTGTAAAGAAATTTCTTACACAATCCCAAAACACTCCCACTAATAAAGGATGCTTTCAAATCAAATTTAGACGCTAGTTGCGATCGACGCTTAGCACAATCGTGATGCAATAAAGCAGTTATAGTTTACACTGGCCGCTGACTCACAATCTAAGTGTGTTTACATTAGATAAGAACGCTACAATAATATCTTCGTTCACGGAAACGCGGCCAGCGCTGATTTGTGTGAGTTCTCGTGAAATAGAACCGTTTTGATATCGATTTCCATGATTCCATAACAATACTCGTATGTCCCGTCTATGAGTTTCTAGATAGATTTACGTTGATGGTACTTCAGAATAATTTGTAAAAGGATTTTTGTATTTTCAACTTTCAAAATGTTTTCATTCGTCCTAAGATGAATCCAATTAATTCATAGTTTTAAAACGCTATTGCCCCTATTAGCCATAAATATAATTGTTTTGGGACAAATAATATTGAATTCTACGTGGACAATGAAATTGAACAGAGAATTGAAAATTGTAAGAGTAATGAGGGATTACTAATACAATTACTGATCATTTACTAAAGTTAGTACATTGTAATTTTTCACATACAGTTTTTCACAAACCTTTTTAAGCACACGAGGCAATTTTATATGGTTACACAGAAATATATTTCAGATTATCGCTTGGCTGGTTATTAGAAAGAAACTTATTCTCCGATACATACGTGAAATTGGAAAGCGGAACGGAATGTTTATATGTTCGGGAAGTAATACATCAATCATTCGCCAGCTTGGTTTTTAGGTTTAATCCACGAATAGCTGGAATGAACAAAAAGTCTTGAAATATTTTACTTAATAGCCTGACTTTTTCACTGCATATGGCCAGAATAAATTTAAAATATGACGAATTATTGCTGGAAGCGAAGCGTGCAGATTTAGAAAAAAAATACCAAAAGACAGCATGGAAATTGCTGTCGATTCTTGTAGCGTAAAGTCATTAACGTGAAGTATAGATCCATCGTTTAGAAAATAAGCTATATATCCTAATGTGTTTAATATTGAAAATGATACCATTCAATGGCTTCAACTTTTCGGTTGTGTATATTAAACTTGTACGAACATACCCATATCATTAGCAGTCAGGTTAAGTCTGGCCCGCGCGATGGGGCTGTCCTCATGATTGCAGAGGTCCCGGAAGCAGCACAGCAGCAAGGAGTGTTCTCTAGGAGGCGGTCCACCTTGTGACGGCGCGTTTTGACAGTGAGACAGCGCTTCTTCTTCCCTGGAAATGTACAAAAAGAATATTGTTGGACAGGTAATTTATATCACAATACTTCTTCTGCTCTTTTACCATTAAATGTCTTGTGAGTGTTTAATACACGTCATTATATACATATGTTCCTACTAGTTACGTATTTTTACAAGATCCTTCATCATGAGTTCCCACCGATCGCAGCGAAGTCACCGACCATGTTGAAAAACATACGTTAGTTAACCTGGTACATATATAATCATACGAAGTTTGTGAACGATGGAAGTTGGAACACAGACAGGCTTGTAATATGGTATTTATGTTTCTATGCACTTCCTTCTTCTGGTGATTGTTGAATGTGTTTTAATTGCTATTCCGCGGGAAAATTCAAAATCAATATTACCTATCCCTACTAATAAATGGCTTTACTAAGTCGTCACCAGTGCTCAGTGTAACTGTGAAAACTACACGAGCTAATAGATGTCAAATCAAAAATAAAATGCCCAACATACTTTCAACGCAGTAGGACTAAATACGTTAATGTCTTTGAACTGAGGAACTTTTGTTTTGTTTTGTAAAGAATTTCCGATCATAGCACTCTGGGAATGCTTTGGAAGAAAGCTCTTTATATATCCACTAAGCCGCTAGCAAAAATGAAGATTGCAAACGCATCCATACATATAAATAACACCAAACTAAAGCACTTTTTAAGCATATGTGGAGGGAGTGATGCATATAGATGAAGCACGTCAGCCCTGTAAGGATACAGATTTTGCTCTTGGCACTTTCTATGTATCCCCTAAAAAGGGCATGACAATATAATATTAAATCAACGTATACCTAAGAGTAGGTACGTTAGATCTGTAAGGCTAGGGATATTTGGCAATCAGCGCTTTCAGCATAACGGGCCTAGCATGATGATATAAATAATATTTATGTACCTAATTATTATACATATATATACCGGCTGAAACCACGTCCATTTTTCGGAATGGTCAATAAGAAAGTACATGTAGCAAGTACATAATCATGTGTAACATTCACGAGACGTTCAATACTAAAATAAGTACCTTATATGATAATATCACTGTAACATGCATGTATACGCTTATATCTGTTCGGTATAGCGACGGAGAGCCAGCTTATGTCATCCAGTCCAACATTTACATGTAGCAGAGTCGACCGCTGAGTAATATGGGCATGCGCTGAATTCTAAACGCGTCAGTGATTCATAAAGACATCTTTCTCACGAAAAAACAACGAATTTACATTAAAATACGATAAATTGTTGCGTACAATGTGTATTGTATGCGGTGCCGACGTTGTACAGATATGTTTAACTTTAAGGACTTTAACGTAAATGAAAATAAGAATGGAGGTAGTTATACAAGTTGTAAATATTTTCTCGGTTTTCAATTGCAACAGAATTAAAAATACAGGTTTTTACCGATAATTTTAAAATCAGATAAAACTCTTTGGCAAATTTTAACTATCAAGCCATATTTCCCGATATCAATTAGTTAAGTTAACATGACTAAGAAAATCTATAAATTTTTTTTCCCACCCCTCATTTAAAAATCGAATCAACTCAAAAACCGCATGCGTTAGATGCTGGGATATCGTTTATCACTACATACTCGTACCTACGTCCGCTTTGTAAGTAATCAATTATCTGATTATAATTTATACAGTTCACGTCGATTTTCGTAGCGCAAATGACACCGTTTCCTTTCCAGAAACAAGAAAGGCAATGACACACGGTATATAGCTGGGATCAGACATCATAAAATATAAACTGTATGTCAATATTGACTTTAACAAACAAACATAATTCGTTGCTTGGTGTAGGAAGAGCTTATACCTTAGTCGAGTGACCTTCGGTGTTGGTACCGGCCCTATTGTTGTTGAACAGATGGCAGCATTGTCGCCTAGATGGCAGCACTGAAACCTAGATGACAGCGCCACAGTCCTTGCTAGGGAGTTGCCAGCACAAAATACTTATGATTTTGATTTAAATAAATATTTAGACAGTATTTAATAATAATGCTCACAAAACAAAAAATATAAAACAAAAACAATTTAAAGTAACTTGTGAACTCAGGATACAATATTAAAATGTCAATTCAAAATACAATACGATTTCTAAATGTACGTCATAACAAAAACTAATTTATATACCTACTTCCTCAGTACATTATATATACGGTTGATATTATTGCAAATATCACAATTTATTTATTTAACACTGACAATTAAAACAGGAAGCCCTCTGCCGAAATGATATTAAATTCGCAAGCTAGCGAAGCTGTTGTGTTCCGATCTACACATTCATAAGGAGATAAGCAACGTGTGACTATTGTATGGAGATGGCAGCTAATACGTACACTTGATATTTTTGTTTAATTAATTTATTACCGTACATAATAACAGTCTAAGATTTGAATATCAGAAATTCATAATATACGATTCGTTTTTTTATTAACGAACGCAAGTCGTATTTGGCCAGCATGGAGGACTATACTCTTAACTGTTCTCAATGTAAGAAGAGAACCCTGTCCAACAATGGAACAATGACATAGTATCTACATATACAAGTTATCAACCTTCTAGTTGATATTATTGCAAAGTACTAATAAGTATAAGTTTAAGTATAAGTTACTATAACTCAGGAACTGATCAGACCTACACTGGGAGAAAACCGTGTGTGGATATTCTAAGAAAAAAAAATTAAAGGGTTTCATAATACGTAATGACTATACAAAATATCTATGTAGATAGTATATTGTAGTCTTAACGAAGGACGCCCTCCAGTTTGGTGGAGTGACGATATACACAAAGTGACTGTCTTAGGTTGAACACGAAGGAGTTGGAGTGCTATTGGGGAGGTCTATGTTAACCAGCAGTGGACCGGAGCAGGTGTATAATAAATTTACACCGATGACAGTACAGTACGAACAATTAGTTGTCAGTATGCAAATCTCCACGCACTGCGTCAATAATATTATAAGTTATCGTCATATATTTCAACACGGCGTGTCAGCGTATCTATTATTTATAGCTCGTGTGCAGTAGGCCTATCAAGCTCGGCGTCCATAAACCTCGAACCATCGGCTAATTTGAATATTTCTGTCGTTTCTCGTGGGAATACATTGTGGCAATGGGGCCGTTTCAAATATTTGATTAAAACATTTTAATACACCGCGCGGGCCAAATCGTTCGGCCATTCTGATCGCTGTGGAATTCAGGAAAAAACACAATGTTGTGGCGTTTATAGAAAATAAAGAATCAGATATGTTATAGAGCGAAATAGGTTTTGGGAATCTAGGTTTTGGAATTAAATTTGCAATGTTGCACTTAGTTTTTTTGCATCGCATTTATTAATTTAATCCGGGCTGTTGACACGAGGACAGGGCTCGATTCCTATCCAGGATTTCTGTGGTGAACACAACATGAGTAAGTATTTGTTTGATAGGCATAAGATTTTGATCTGTGTAGGTATGGAGATTTATGTACATGAGTATGAATTTAGAAATGATCATATGTAGTTTATCGACTGTCTAGTTATCATATCAGGGGCTCTGCCTAGGTGCCATACACTAAAAAAGCGTAAAGCAAAAATATATCAACTAACACATACACTAATGGATTACAAAATCCAATTGTATATAGCGTAAAGTTATTTGAACTTTACTGTAATCCCCCCTCAAACATCACCCGTTAAATCTCACACAGGTGATGAGCCTTGAGGGATGCTCAAAACAGGGTAAGTATATAATAACCAACGTGAGTGTATGTCGAGAGTCATGAGTATAAAAGAAATGCGTCAAGTCTGTAAGGACAGACATACATATAATGTATTTTTAGTGCGGGATTTAAGGGAATAAACATACTCTCGTACTAATGTTGTGATGTCCTATTATATTATATGTCAAGCGATGACACAAATACATAAAAACTTGCAGCTTAGTAGCGAAAATAATAAGTCCTTTACGAAGTATATTGCACAGTAAACTGACTACCTCCTATTTATTTTTTTTATTTATTTTTTATAAATACTAAGGTGTGCAGGTTTCCTCACGATGTTTTTCCTTCACCGTTAACAAGTGATATTTAAACTTATTTTTTTTTTTTTTTCATCCCATTATAATTCCACTGCTGGAATACGGGTCTCCTCTCATATTGAGAGGGTTAAGGCCATAGTCTGCCACGCTGGC
>DWDT01000578.1:0-20024 GCA_018245595.1 Microceris scylla
ACACCCGCGCCTGCATTCGTGTTCGTGGGCGCCGCGTTCTGTGCCACGCCTATAAAATAAACGATTTAATAAAGTACCTTCAATATACTTAAAATCCACAAGGTGTGAATAATTTAACTTGCTTTTATAGTAAGTTAGTAGTTTGCCATAACAGTGTTAGTACTTTTAATCATTTAATATGCATAATATTTGCATATGCATTAATATTTCACAACAGATAAACTGCAATTTCTATAGCATTTCAAAACACACCATTTTCCAAACTCCTAAATTTTAAGTTAGAAGAATCTCAGTAGTACCTGATCCCGGAATCGAACCCAGGACCTATTGGTCCAGTAGTAGGAAATGAAACATAGTAACGAAATATAAACTATCGGCATGACATTGTATCATATCAGATAATAGGTAAAAAATCAATGAATAATTTTAGAACTGATTTTATTAGCTTTAATATGAAAGTAACTATTAAAACATCTAGTTACCGGATAAGGGATTGACGGGCGCAAGCCCGCTAGGAGTGGGTGCGGCGGGTACGTTGACGCCGACGCCGACGCCAACACCGACTCCGACGCCCACGCCTACTCCCGCGCCACCCACGCCGGTGGTCGCGTGCGACCCCGCCGCTGCAACGACATGTTCTTATCAGTCATTCACATAAAAAAAAACAAATTCTTGTAGGCCACATTCTGAGTTTTTAATCAAAACAAAGTCTTTCTATGATGACCGGATGGTTATTGAACTCACTTCTACATAATGTTGTTATCACTGGTGGATCCCTTGGAGTTATATGTGAATGTTTACTAGTTATTTAAATAAGTCAAGTAAATTCATCACTTACCATTCATTGTCGTAGTTCTAGTCCGGTCTGCTTGTTTGAGTGGCAAACATACCGGACAGTCATTCTTGTTACAGTGTTTCCAATGGTTAATAATTTGTCTTGATGATGAGCAATGAGGGACTACACAATTCTTACCCGCCTGCAAAACACCCAGATGGCGTTAATATTATTACATTAAAAAGTCACCGATTAACAAATACTGTATTTGCTTGTCCATGAACAACAATACAATAATTATGTATGCTCACTTATTGCTTACCTGACAAGACATCATATGGTTAAGGACCCCTTTCATAGTTTTACAATGTGGTAGTGAACATTGCCATAACTCGCCATTTGACTGTGACTCTCGTCTCTGGCACTTATGTGCATGTAGTAACAAAACTAGTTGCTGTTGTATGAGCTTCCTCTTCTCAGGATCTGCGATGGAGCCCGAATTGGGTTGCTGGGGGGTAGGTTGCGCTGACGCGGACTGCGTCGCCGCTTGCGGTTGTGACTGTACGATGATGAAATAATTATATAATGTACGCAATCTTTTAGGCACACCATAAGTAATAATAGTGCGTAATGTGATAATTAAGAAACTGAACATTATGGAGACATTGCTATCCGAAGATCAAATCCATTATAGCAGATGTTTGGTCAGTTATATTACGTGTTTAAAGTTATATCATCACAGGAATTGAATTTATATTTAATATGCTAATATTTCTACTAAGTTGCATGTATCATAATCACATCAGGTTTGTGGTGATGAGGAGAAACTATTGAGCCACCATTTGCGGGTCAGTTCAGTGGATGAACGTTTTTAAAGCCATACCAGGATAATTACATGATTGTGATCTTGTAATAAATTCTATATGGCCAAAGAATACCCACACATCTAAATAAATATAACGTAACATATATGTAATCCCCGAAGGGGTAGGCAGATAAGTGTAGTTCACCATCACGTTACACCAGTTACGTTTAAGTCCCACAATGGAATAGGTGGTGAGCGTATTGCCATACACCGGGCACACATCCAAACTCCGAGTCACTACTAGAAATTCTAAATTAGAAAAATCGAATAGTACCCGACCCGGGATTTGAACTCAAGACCTCCCGATCGGCAGTCGCGCTTGCAACCACTCTACCAACGAGGCAGTCAAGTCTAAGTAAACATAACAATCGTAAGAAACCAGGCATTGCAGTACATCTGCTGAATTCCAGTGCTAATCGTTAAATCTCTACACAAGTCACAAGTGATTATAGCTACATGTCGCTATGTCTCAAAGTTTAGTAAGCAGACATATAAGAGGATAATCCAGTAACCTTTAATAGAGGCAAACGAAATAAATCATCGCCAAAATGAAATTCGGCCATTAAACCTATATAAATCAGAACGTGAAATTAATAGGTATACACATACAAGTGTCTTTAGGTAGAGAAGAAGGTAGATGGATTGCCTAATCTATCTTTAGTGATTTTCAACAGTTTTTCTCTTCGCCACCGCAGTACTGCCGTAACCGAACATGTCCATATGCTAAGTTCATATGATGAAGATAAACTGATGCATAAAAGGTTATCAAATCCCATCCAACAAAATGCCTAATCCCTATTTGTAAATTGGAGTGATAAGTCTAATTATTTAGCTAATAGTATAAATGTGTCGGTACCTGTCCGCCTGCGGGTGCGCCAGGGGTTTGCGGCGAGGGCGCGGGGGGCACGGCTTGCGCAGCGCCGCCGCCGGCCTCCGCGGGCGGGCCAAAGCGCACGCCGGGCGGGCGCTGCGCGGGCGGCACGCCGGGGCCCTGCGGCGACTGTCCGTATGCAGGGTGAAAAGGCGTAAGGGGGTGACCGCCTCCACCGGGCGCCTGCATACGGGGATGGTGCTGCAGTCCACTTCGCATAGAAGGCGCCTGCATACCCACGCCCACTCGCCCACTCAAAGGACCGTTCTGCATCGCCTGCCAGGCCATCAGATACATTAACAAAGGAGATCAAAATTGTATTTTAAACATAAGTAAATTTTGTTGCTTTTTGCATTATTATTAATTAATTATTTTAAATAGTCTCTTATATTAAATAAACTGAATTCAACCTGTAACAATATTCTAGTTGTTTTTATTCCAAAAAATAATTAATGAAGCAGTTTTATGAAATTCATAATAGTAATTTACAATTTCTTCATGAAATAGCTATTTTCTTGCTCTGTGCATGTTGCTATGTAGACTTTTCTTACCTGTGCATGTAGGTGGTGGGGCGGCGCGGCGTGATGGTTGTTGCCCATGAGTGGGGGAAGCTGTTTATTTACATTGCTGATAATGCCACTCCCAAGCATCCCAGCACCCGCCATACTGCTATTTGTTACAATCATATTGCCTCCCACATTCCCTACATTCATGCCACCTGAGGAATAATATTTTTTAACTTAAATAAGCAAAATAAATCTTTGTGATACTGATCACATTCAGCCCATACATTGGGCTCTGCAAGTTGTTTATATTTCAAGTACATTTAATACTAAATATATGGTCACAAAACCAACAGAAAAGGTGCACTAATGCTGTATTGTCAAGTTTTCATGACTGTTGTGATTTTAAACATCTTGCTGAACAATATAATATAAAATATCTGATGACATGTACTTACTATTGATGTAACAGATAAATTAAAAAACCACAATAATTATGACAGAAAGATTGAAAATTAAATTTTTGAATGTCTACAAAATTAAACAAAGAAGATTAGACAGACTAATTAACAAAATATAGTAATATCTAATAAAAAGTATAAATAGTGGAATAATTGATATACCTTGAATTGAACTCATTGGCATTGTTGAGTGTAACTGACTTGGATGGCTTGTATTTGGCATAGGTTGAGGATGCATGCCACCCATTAGGTCCTTGGAAACAGACACATTTGGTGGTGACTGCAAATTTGGACTCTTACTTCCTAAACTACCCAATACTAATGGATTATTGTGGCCTACTAAGCCACCTTTGCCCTGTGGAAAGACCAGCAAAAACATTCACTTCATTAGTATCGTTTATTTGGCTCTAATACAATATCAAATAACAAGAGGCAAAAGAGAGAAGATATTTTTGAGCTGTATTATTGGGTTCTGTTCAACATATGTGTATGTTTTGTGCCCAAATCAACTTATAACAGGTATTGCTCTTTGATGTGGATGTTCACTTAAAATATTTAGAAAAAATACTTAAAATTATTATGGACAAAAATGTCTATGAAATTACATTCAAAACTAGTTATTATTATGTTACAATTGCACTATGTCATGTTAACATTGCACTATTTGTTTCATCCAATGTTACACTTAGTTGCAGCATATAATTTAGAGAAAAATACAAAGAATTTTATCTTAATATCTACCAGGTTATATTTGTGAGTTCTCTGATATACTTAAATTTGTATATTGATAGATTTGATATGCTATGTAGTAGAGTTCCTGTGCAAAATATAAGTGTAATTTATCAGTATGTGTATACTTTATGAAAATCATATTGCAAAAAAATTCCTGACATCATGCTAATGTAGCATACTGAAGGAATGGCAGAGAATATGCTTAACTAAATGTAATTCTAGTGGAAGCAAAATATCCATTTCAAATCACTCTCTAATGTATGTATACATTTGTTTACCAAATATTAAAAGATAATAAGACAGAGATGAAACTTTTATACAATAAAAGTATAAAACTTGTTTTATCTATCAACTCTAGATACTCACTTGTTGTATAAGATGATTATTTAATTGCCTCTGCAGAACAGCTGTCAGATCATCCCCATTGATCTGTTGCTGGGTCATTTGCCCCCCGGGTCCTGGTCCCTGTGCAGGGGGCTTAGGACCTGCGACACCAGGTTGTTCTCCCCACATGAGCTCATCGGGGAGGTCCTTCTCAAGGTCGAACATGTCCAGGTTCGAAAACCCATCTACTGAAACAAGTCACATAAATATTAACAAAGACATATTTAAATAACAAAACAACATTTTACATACACACACACCCATAGAAAATTTACCCTTTTATATTTCGCTGATTTGTTTGCTTTATTTGATTGGTCATTTAATTTATACACTAACCATATTTCTGAAAACAAATTTTTTATGAGTAGAATTTTTTTATCTTATGTTTCTTTCCTTACATTCTAAATATTAATTAATACATAAAGACATGAATATAAAATAGTTTGTTTATAAACACTATTATTTGCAACTTTTTAAATATTGTTCAGGAATTCATAAATAAGTCAAATATATCACACATTGAGGATGTACTAACTAGAAATACACCCACATTTTCTAAATAATAGACAGAAATTGCTTCATTGATTCTACTAACTGAAGAGAAATGCAATATTTATAGGCAAAAATAAATAAAGCACTATTTTAATATGTTGATTCACTTTAAAATATCTTGTAGCATAAATATATTGCTCATGATAAATATAATTAAATATTTATTCGTAAACACAACATAGGCATATTTTAATTAGAATTCTGAACATGTACCTTTTAAACATCCCATATATGACAGTAATTAGCCAAACAGCAAAAGAATATAACAGCACCACTATTAAGCATTGACAAAAAAAATTTAAAGTTATAGAGTTTTATAAGTTACTTTTGTTTATGGAAACATATGATTAAAAATTTTTTTATATAATGATTTTTATTAGAAACATATGTGAATAAAAATATTATTAATGTCAATATCAAATTGCAAGGCAATACAATAATAATAACACTAGTAGTATTTAATTTAAGCAACATGTAAACTAGACATACACTATTTCACAATAATAAATTAGATAAAACCAAGTTTCAGAATTGTAAAATTTCAAGGTCAATTTCATATTTACAAATATAAAATTTATATTCCAATTGAAATAATTGATAAAAATAATTACATATAGTAAAGAGTTAGAAAATTTTGCAAGATATAGCATAATAATAAAAATAACTGAATTAGAATATATGGAAAAGGGATTGTACAGATTAATGAAATGTATTATTAATAATCGGAAAAAATAGTCATGTTTTGAAAAAAACAATGGCACTGTTTTTTTATTGGTCCAATAAAAATTCATATATGTTTCCTCCAATATTGGTTATAGAAATAAAAAAAACTGAGAGATAGCTTTATAATATATACATGTATGATATTTCTTATATATAGTTCAATAGTACAAAAAAATAAATAATGACCTATAAATTACTGTGAATAATATTTATTTAAAACTGTTACAATGTCCTTTTCTCATGTTTTTAGCATGCCAGAGGTTATATTGGGACACTATTACTAACTGTTTCACTTAGAATTTTATATAAATATGGAATTTAGGGATAACACTAGCTAAAATTTTGCTTTAATAAATGCTTTAATAAATGTAGGTCAGTAAGAAAGTAAAATAATTTACAATGTTTTCTGAATAAAATACAGTTTCTCATAAATGAAATGTATGTTCTTAATTTTTTAACTTGCTTTATTCACTTACAATTGTCACAACAAATGAATAAAATGTTTGGTTATATTGTCCATACTGATTATGTGCAAAACATGACCTCTGTATTGGAAAGTAACCCCAAAATGAGTGTTTAAAGTTGTAAAAAATATACTTTCGAGCTAGAATTGCTTCAGTTTTTTGTTTTGTTATAGATCTGAGTAATAATCCTCCCATATTTGATGGCTAAAACTAGTATAAAACTCCCTCCGAAGTTTTCAATCATATTTTTTTTCAATAAAATGACAGAGAAACGAGTATCTTTCCAATTCGTACAGCCCTAAATTCCCTATTGAAGCTGATTTACTGATTGTTTTACTATAAGAAACAATAATACGACGCAAAACTTGCAAGGCGCTAACAAGAGCGACGGCAAAATGTCAAAAATCACAGCATTATTGTAATGACAGACGAGCGTTCAAATCTTCGATAAACTCGTAAAAAGTGAAAAAGTACTCACCCGCGGTGTCCGACGGACCCTGGAAAGAGTCCCGGATCATTTTAGCTCGCTTGTTAGGCGGCTCATCCACATGATGATCGGCCATGGCTCTGTTTACTAAACGTAAGCCGTCGTGAATATTTCGGCCCGCCGATTCAAATAACACATTTATGTCTTATATCTTTATAAAATAACATTTTAGTGCGATTTGTCATCCATCACAACGTAATTCACCCACATCCCGATCGTTCGATGTGCTCCGCACCGTTGAAGGCACATATTATAATTTCTCACTCAAGTATTCGCCATTACAAAGCTCCGAATCGAAGAACTACACAGAGCCTCTCACCATCTTCCGTCGGAACTAGCACAATAAATGAAAACAATATCACCAGATTTTAGCTACTTTACGGAACTTATTTTAAAGATCGAACTACACGATTTCACTTAACACTTCAAAATACACGGAATGGTAAAGTTTATGATAAAATGATGTAAGAAAAAACAGAAAATTTACACGACAAATTCCGAAATACTTCTCAGTCTCTCCAGCGCAAAATGGCGGCTGTTGATGAAAACTTTTTCTACGCTTGTCAGAAAATGTCGGCCTATAAAGAGACGAAGAGTTCTGATTGGTTAGCGCGTACCATGTGACCGCCGGAAGTGCCGACTTGACGCAGGTCGGTCCAATAATTCTGACGTCAACGCGTTCAAGACCGAAAGTATACGAAGATATCCGAAGACATTATAAAATAAATTATAACGAGTCTCAATTGCATGTTACTAGAATTGATTTTATTGAAATATTTATACATTGTACATAATAATAAATAGCACATACAAACAGATTCTCTCATTTCTAAAATACTACAAAAAAAATTGGGTCTGTATATTTAAAAATTCGCGCTTAAATCAGGAACGGTCATCATAAATAAATATCTATAATTTATGGTACATTTCACTGGCGCATATTATTTAATTTGATTTTATAATGATATATAACAGGATCTATATGTAATCAATTATAACAATATCAGGAAAACTACACATTTTATTCATTTGGTAATTTTTAACAAAACAATTGATTGAACTCTGTCTGTCTGTCTGTCTGTCATTCGTCAAATAACTAAATTATATAACATTAAGTTTGAACTAGGTAAAAACGGCAAAGAAAAATTTAAAACTTTAATTTATTGCGTATGAAAAATTATATATCTTTAATTCGGCACTCTACATCGATTGATAATTTTTTCAGTTAATAGATTATGAATTAAGTACTACTATTACATAAGTATTCATGTTTAGTGATTCTGATCGGCATGGGCAGCAATTTAACTTATTTGTATTGAAGAATTAAATTGATTTTGTCTCGCCTTTTATTTATTTTTGCTACATACTGTTAGGGTAAAAATAAAAGTTCGACTTTTTCTTATCTTTGTTTACACACAAAATAATTCGTTGTTTGTAAAACATGGCCTTTAATAAAATTAAAAGTAGTGCTATTGATATTTGAGTTATATAAGCTATCTTATAAAATAATTTTACACAACTTTCGAGAGCTACAAGAATGTATTAGTAGAGGTTACAAACTGATAAAATTCTTGTTTGTCTAAGTAAAAACAATGCAGTATGGTAACATTGTAAATGTCAATTTCAATTCGGAATTATTTGTTAATAATAAATATGCACTATTGATCTTTTAGTAAAATGTTATTATTTTTGAGGTACTACGGTATAGTTTGTTTATATATTTGCCATTTATGAACATATCACATTAGGTCACCATTAAAGAATTACCTAATTAATTTTAACTGTACTTTTATTAAAAATTCATAAATTTTGTCTGTAATAAATATATTGTATTCATTTGTTGTATCTATATCTGAATGTAGTTGAAAGACAAACTAAATAAAATATTGCATAGAGACTGTATTTATTAACTGCATAGAAACAATGATTATTATATTTACAGGTTTTTTTAGAAATTACATCTCATATAAAGGCTTTACACCTAATATTTCCAAACCAGATTTGACAGTCAATCGAGCTAAATTAAAAACTAAAATCCTTTGAGCTGCTAAATCTGGTTCTACATTTCTAACTTTTAATTCATTGAACATTCTGTTGACATGTTTTGTGAGGCGGAACAAATAATTTACTAGTATACAGGCTTCATAACCATCATGAGCTCTCTTAAGAACATCCTTAAACTTTGCAAGTTCTGTAACAACACTGAACACAATTTCCTCCTTTAAATAGTCTGGCTCACATACTTGAGGTATGTTTACACCACAATTTTTCTCTAGATTCCACAGTCTACAATGAAGGTATTGCAGTTTAATACCACTGTCTCCTTCACTTTGAAGTGCTTTGTCCCAGTCAAATACATAATCTCTCTGCCGTTTTTGTTTTAAGTCATTTATCAAAACTGCTGTTGTTCCCAGTATGTCACATGTTTCTTCATTCATTGCTGATGCTCTTGTATCTGAAATGTTCATGTTATTAATGAGAAATTTAAGCTTAACATATATTTATATATATAAGTTACAGAATAAAAAATAAAATGTAGCAGACATACTTTTAGAGTGCTGTTGCTTTTGGTACATTTTATATTTAGCTTCGTCTAATATGTCATTCAAAAATACAACATTGCCTTGTCTAGTGCTCATTCCTTTGATTCTTCCAAATTTTACATGTTCACAACCTTCCACACACTCCTTTTTTATCCTCTGAACTATATCAAACAAGGCCATAAAGTGGTCAGTTTGGGCATTGTCAACTACATATAACAATTTATCATATTTGTATCGTTCATACTTGTCAAGCAGTGCTGCAATATCTCTTGAAAGGTATAGAGTAGAATTATCACTTTTTATCAGTGTAACATCTCTATCATTAACCCTGGTATACTTCATACCTGTTTCATCTGTGATAAGAATATTTTTTGTTTCAAGTAATTTTATTACATCTTTGATTGCTTCTCCATTATAGTCTGATTCCCAATGATAATCATCAAATACAACACCCAGTCTCTGGTATGTTTTTTCTAGTTCTTGGACTGTGATCTGTCTTATTTTCTTCCAATCATGTAGGCTTGCTTTTCCTTGTTCTATGTCAGCAAAATATTTTCTTGCTTTCTTCTGTATGTTCTCATCAGCGGCAGACAATTTATTTGTTTCTACATAAATATTATACAGGATCTTGATTGGGTTACTTTCAAGTGCATTCATATCCACATTTTGTGCTTGTAAGCCATATTGCAAAAGACCAAATTGTGTGCCCCAATCACCTAAATAATTAATTTTAGTAACTTTATTTTTGAAGTACATATTGATATTGGCAATGAAATTACCAATGATAGTAGATCTCAGATGTCCAACATGAAATGGTTTAGCTATATTTGGAGAACTAAAATCAATTACAATCTTTTTTGGATTCAAATTATCTATTTTTGTATCCTTCACCCTATTTATTAAATTTTTGGTAAGTTCCTTTTTATCACCAGTAAAATTCCAAGTACAATCATCGGGTTGGCTGTTCACCATGGTGTTACATTTTGTTCCTTTTATATTATGAACATTTCTACATGATAATAACACGGTGAGATTATTTCGTAGATAGTACACATGAAAATTATTAAACGTGCTATGTCTAAGCATTGTTCAAAACAGTATTCATATATATTACTTTCTATGAGATGATGAATATTTTTTTTATAATTATAAAATATTGTTTTAAAATGAACTTATTCGCTAACATCTAATAACCTAACATTTCTAAAACAAATTAACATACAAGAGCAATAAAAGCGATCATCGAATACTTGTGATGAAATAGGTATTGTTGATCAGCTATTCTTTTAACCTAATATTATACCGTGTATAAATATTAAAATATTTTTAACCTCCATCAAATCTGACATTCGTATTTGACACTGACAGTAAACAACTCTACCATTTTACATATCTAGCAAGAAAGAAACGTTAAACAAAAACAATATCAGAGAAAGGGTTCAGTATGCTTATAGTTTTATTGAGTAGGAGTTATTGAAGACATACAATCATTTTCAATACGTATACGCTCGTTACTATTTTGTGATTTAGTTTCAAACATAACATCAAATTGTAATTTCGATATTCTGACAGCAGGCATAATTCATTGAGTGCATCGTAATATCTTGACATTGACAAATTTGAATACATATTACATGTGGTTGCTAGGCAACAAGCATGGTACACATTATAATAAGAATTTAGCTACCTACTTGTTTTGCATTGGGAATATTGAAATTGCTTGTCATAGATCACCACTATGTATTTCGTCTGGTCTAACTAGGGCCAGTTGAGTGCATTAAGTACTCTTTGAATATATGTAGTATAATATAAATGTAGTTTGATTTTATTGTATCTAGGAGCAGTGCTAGGAATTCAGAAACATGTCTGCACCAAAAGTAAGATTAACCACTTATATTATATTATAACAGTAATTATTTTACATCTTGAAATTCTTTTAACCTTACTTTAAAAAATAAATTATAAATTGGAATGGTGCTTTAAATTGGTGGTTTACATTTCATGCCCAGTTATTGTACATATTGAGTTCTAGCTTTATAGCGACTTACAATTTTAATTAGTAAAATTGACACCTACATCAGTTAATTAGTTTTGAGACTAGCATGCAAAAATACACACAAGCAAACATTCTAAATATCATTGTTTTAAGATCTATTGTAATAATAAAAACCTGCAATAGTAGTTTTTCAAAAATATCTTCTATTTATAGACACTCATCCATTTCTCTTATCAAAAAGAAATCTAAGCAACCTTCTAGTCTCAGTTTATTTTGTTTGCAGCTATTATATTCAATAGAGCAGCCACATGGCTTGGGAGAGTTGTACTTCCTGTGGCAGAAAGGCGAGTCCCACTCTCTGTTAGTCACAACTGGAACTGATGCCACTGTTGCTATACATGATAGGTCAGGACAGCTAATGGAAAGAATGAAATTGCAGGGGTAAATAAGGGTTCTATTATTATCCATATATTATTGTGTTTTTATATGAGTTCCTTGGAGTATTTGAATGTATGTAACATAATTAAGATATTTCTTGATACTATTACACTACAACTACAGTTATCTGTTCTGTGAATTGGTTCTATTGTTGTTTATTTAAATGTTGATACAAATAAGTTACATGAATTATTAAATAGTTAGCAAAGATATTGTTGTTATATAGTTTTACTGCATTCCTTACTTTGTATACATAGAGTACCAAGTGTTGAACACCAATCTCCTTAGAGTCCTCACGGTCTTCAGTAGAAATATGGAACAAGAATATAGAATCATTTATCACTCCCTTCGCTTTAAGACTTCTGACTCCACCATCAACCACTATCCAAATGAATTAAACCTAAAGTTAATATTATATTTATAAATAGTTTATTTTAGGCTATGTTCAGGTATGGAATGGGACAATGATGGGGATTACTTGGCTGTAATAACTCCAAACAGTAACAATGTACTGTTGTGGGAATGTCATGCTAATAGGCGTCTGAACATTGAAACTGGTCTGAGGGAACCACCATCATGTTTAGCATGGTCCTACGGGGAACCACTGCTGGCTATAGGTACTTCTAAGGGTAATTTGGCCTTGTACAATCATCACACTACTAAGTAAGTAAGGTTACAATGTTAAATAATTGAGATTAATGTGCAGGGTGGATTTTATGTTTAAGTTATACTTTGAATAGTTTCCTTATGGTTTAGGAATAACTAATCACATATTTTTATCAATGCAATTTGGTTAACTCATACAGTACTATATGAATACCAACATGGATCTTTCATCATGATTAGTTAATAAGGACAATCCCATAGCCCCAGCACTAATTGTATAATGGTTTCCAATGATATAGTTTGCAGAATTAACACAGTCAGTCATGTCTTGTGTATGAATGGTTTATGGTAGGATTTTCATATTTGATATAGGTGTACCTACATTTCATAACTAACCCTGGATTATAATGTTGGGTTTTTGTTTATTTACCATTTTTATGGGAAGTATATAAATATAGTATTACATATATGGTAACTTCACTAACTGTGTATGTTATTTGAAATCATATACATTTTGAATAAAAACAGATATCTGAAAATTTGTAGGAGAATTCCAATAATAGGAAAACATACAAAGAAAATAAGTTGTGCTGCATGGAATAGAGACAGCATATTAGTTTTGGCTTCCGAAGATAAAACACTGTCAATCAGCAATTCAGATGGTGATACATTAAGGGTGATCACCCTAAGGGACACTCCCAATGATTTGCAGTTCTCAGAGATGAAAACTGATGAGAGAGTTGCAGGAGAAAATACAGTAAGTGCATATAATTTATAGTATTCTCATGTTGAATTTGTAACTGTTTCATAACATGATGCTTAAATTTTCACAATTGCATCTATGCTTTTTGCAGACTAGTGTTTATAAGTGTGGCCAATTGCCAGTTAGGAAAACTTAAGATATTATGAAACTTATTATATCAATTATTCTCATGTCACACATGTGTATTTTCTCAATTTAAAGTCAAAGGCCAAAAAGTTTTCTTTGATTTATTGGTATTTCGCTTACAACTAATTTTTATGTTCATAAATGTTATTTTATATTGGTGTACAAATAAAGAGTATAAATAAATAAAATAAATAATGATAATTGTTACAAACAAAGCCAGGATATTACTGAAAGACTTACTTTATAGTTATGTACTTTACATAATCAATTTTCAATGGTATTTAAACATTAAAATTTAATAATTAAGTAGGTAGGTATCATCATTTTTTCATTTGTTAGCAGAATATATTCATATTCATGAGCTAACATGCAATATGGATGTAAAGTATTTAAATTCATTTTAGATTATAGAAACGTCTTTTCTGAGTATAAAATGACATGAATGTCTTTCTACATTTTATATGTAATTAAAAATTTATTGGTATTTTCTAGGTGAGTATGATAGTTGGGAAAAGAACGTTATATCTATACAACCTTCTGAATCCCGAGAATCCGATTGAATTAGCATTCCAACAGCGTTACGGGTCAATAGTAACATATAAATGGTATGGAGATGGCTATATATTAATAGGGTTCAGTAATGGATTCATCATTTCCATATCTACCCACATAAAGGAGGTTGGCGAGGAATTGTTCCAAGTTAAGAATCATAAAGACAACCTTACAGACATATCTGTTTTCAATGGACAAGCAGCTTCTTGTGGAGATGGACAGTGAGTAAACTTTTCAATGGCGTAATGATATTTTCATTGGCGCAATGATATTAAGTATTTGATAAATTAGGTTTTAGGTAGTTAGGTTTAGGTTGTTAGTTTAGGTTGTACTTTATATTTTGTCGCTCATATATCTAAGAAGTATGAAGTTCTCTTTACCTATTCTCATAATATTTGGAGTACAAGTATCTACATCTAACACCATACAAGAAAGATCTTATTAGACCTCGGTTGTCACTTCCAGGTTAAAGCTAATAGCAGTATGGAACAACGGCGAAGTGTCCGGCTCGGTATCGCCAGCGGGCGGCGCGGAGCGGTGTGCGTGGAGCGCGGACGGGCGGCTATTGGCCGCCGCTGGCCGTGGTCGCCTTAGTGTGTATGTAACCGACCTACCGCCGTTGCATGCTACATACGGCACGCGCGTTGTGACATTGACTAGCCTCACTGAGGTCACTGTATATCAGTGCATCGCGATTGGTGACGAGCTGGACACGAGCAAATGTGAGTGGTGCGGGTTGTTTTTTTAACTCTTTATCTGTTTATGCTATCTGGAATTTACAACCCATTTATGAACAAATACTATGCACAGACGAAGGTGATTGATTGAAAGCTGTTGAAGAGCATGAAGGTTAATAGTTACTGGACCTCTTCTATTATGATTAGTTTATGGTGCACGCTGAACTATAGTTCCTACTCTGTTGTCTTCAAGTTTCATTTGTTATCTTTAAAACTTATTTGATTATAGCTACAAAATTTATGATTTGTTTTCATTTCTGAAAACTTAGCGGAACCTACTGCGTTGGCGTCTTACACGCTACCAACGGAACCTACCGCGATCGCGCTGGGCGGCTCGCATGTCTGCTGCGTGCGCGGCGTCCACGCGTGGTTCCAGCCGCTGGGAGGCGGCACCGCGTTGCGACGCCAATACCCCGCCGCCGTCGATGTGATTCGCATGGCCGGGGACTACGCCGCTGCGTTGTTTCAGGGACGGTCGATGCTGCATTCGGTGAGTTTTAATATGGATCAAAAGTAAACAGAAATGAGGAGGAAGAGAATGCTACCTGTACAGCTTCGGTTCGTGACCTAATTCACAATGTTGTGGTAATGCTACGCTGCTGTGATCGATTATTACGCTGCCGAATGTATATAATGCAGGTATTTGTTTTGATTTTAGATTGAAGCTCCAGATCCATCTCAGCCCGAGAGAGAGTCTATGATGTTCCCGGAGCCTCACATGCAGGGCGTTAAAATTGTTGATATACATCTCACGAGCGATTTCTTTATATTCGTTACCGATGTAAGTATTGGGTATATAATTTGTACGTAATGCTTATTTGTGTTTATACATAAGACTGGTCATTTGACTGACTCGTTGGCTCAGTGACTGTAAACTTTACATTGAGATGAATTTTATTAGTCGAAGTTAAAATGTTTACGAGAACGAACGATTTCGTTGGAGTATTATTGTATGGAGATTGTTTATTGTGTGCGTGAAGTAATTAAGAGTGGTGACGCAAGCAGCAAGGGCACATCGAGTACTTCGGCGTGGAGGAGTGGCGTGGCGTGGCGCGGTACCGGCACTCGTGCGGCGCGCGCGCGCTGCACGCCGACATAGGCGGCGCGCGGGCGCTGCTGCGCGACGAGCGCCGCCGCGCGCACGTGTACTGCCCTGCCGTGGGCGAGCTGTGCGCCGTGCCCGACCACCCGTCAGTACTGATTATTGTCTCTTCTGTTTGTTGTAAACTTGCGACTTTAGTGTTTATGATATGTAGATAACAGGAGATCGTTCTTTTTGTGTTGTATTTTGTGTACTACTGTTGTATTTTGTGCGTAGTGATTTCATATTTATTATTTACTATTATTATATTTATTATTACAGTTATGAAGTTACATGTTACTGCCTTGGGACGAGGAAGGGACCATTTGTTTTATTTCTGATGATTATAGACCGCTTGAAATCAAGCATTTGTTATATTAGTAAACCCATAATCGATATATAACTCACGAGTTTACTTGTTAACTCGTTCACGTGAAACCGATGTAAAGTGAATAGTGATACACGGATCACTGTTCTCAGGACCAGCTCGGTGGACAATTACAACGGTGTGGTGTGGGACATCTGTCTATCGGACCGCAATGTGTTCGCCATATACACGCAGGAGCGCATCGACACATACTACTACGCCGCGAATTCCATCAAAGGCTCGCACGTAGACTTCGTGGCATCTACCTCCATACTGCCTGGGCAGATACCGCTGATATTGTTCTCGGGAGACGTTTATTGCTATTCTAGCGGGGGCAAGTGAGTATATGTGGATCGAATTTAATTTGTAAGAATTGTATATTTGTTGTTAGTTGTAATCAGTTATATAAAATGATTCCATGTTGGCTAAACTGTTAACTGTCTTTATAAAAGTTACCGTATCTTTTTTAGTGTGATGAAAGTAGCTCTCGATTCGCACAACACCAGCGGGTTGGCGGATGCCGACACAGAAAAACGGCTCGCTAACCAGCGCAAACATATTGAGAAACTTCTGCTACTGCGGAGGTTTGGGGAGGCCTGGCTTTTCTGTGATGCCGTGGACGAGGAGGAAATGTGGCGTAAGATGGGCGAGGCGGCCATAGCGGAGCTTAATGTGGAATTTGGTAAAATATGTTGAAGAATATCATTAAATTGCGATTTGTAACATTTAAATATTGATATCATGATATATTACTTTACAGCGATCCGTGTTTATACGCGGCTAAGCGACGTAGCTATGGTGTGGGCTTTGGAGGACGCTTCTCATATCGAAGAGCTACCGATTCTATGGTTAGTTTTTGAATATACAGATATTTTACCAGATAAATTTCAAAGAATTGAAGTAAAACATTTTATAATTGAAATATGTTGCACGATGTTATTACAAGACTGAAGTAGTCGTCTATATGGACGCAGCGGCATGCTGAGCGCGTGCGCGGGCAAAGGCGAGGGCGCGGCGCGCTGGCTGACGGCCGGCAGCAGCCCGCTACACGCGCTGGAGCTGCACGCGGCGCGTGGCGAGTGGGCGCGCGCCGCCGCCGTGGCGCACGCCTCCTGCCCGCGCCGCGCGCCCGCCATCACCGCGCACTGGGCCGCGCACCTCGAGCTCACGTCGGTCCCGCCCCTCTATCTACTCAAACACTTACTTTGATCGTCGTTAGCGTGATCTCATGGAATTATTGTCCAATACTTTATTTGCGCCTAGCTCTTTTTTTCGGACAAGTAGATAATTCTAGTAACAATTATGTATCATACTTTATGCCTCCAAATGAAAATGATAAAAGGATGCACATTGGAAAGTAATATTGAATCTAACCCAGTAGTAACGGGTAACATACGTTCGTTGTTCATGTATTTATATTAAATTTTAGCGCCGACTACCACGAAGCGCTGGCTAACTATGAAAAGAGCATTATAACGGAAAACACGGAGGATATAAAAGTCAAGGAGCACAACGCGAAGTGCGAGGCGGGCGTGGCGCGCACCGCCATCCGCTGCGGGGACGTGGTGCGCGGCGTCACCACTGCAATGAAGCACGCGCATGATACCGCGCTGCTGCGGGACTGCGCGCAGCTGCTGGAGGACGAGAAGCACTACAGCCACGCCGCCGCACTTTACGACCACGCGGGCAACACGGAGAAGGCCGCCTCTCTATACATCAAACTCAAATCTTGGCTTAAAGTCGAAGCGCTCATCTCCAAAATCAATTCTCCCAGCATTCACTTGCAATACGCGAAGGCTAAGGAGGCTGAAGGCAGATACACGGACGCATTGAAGTCTTACTTAAAGGCTCAGGACTATGAGTCGGCTATACGAGTCAACTTGGACAAGTTGGATGACATAGACGAGGCGGTGAATTTAGTTCAAGAGTCAAAATCGGTGCAAGGAGCCAAAATGGTAGCGAATTATTTCCAAAACAGTGACGATCCGACGTCGGCGATCAAATTCTTGGTTATGTCTTTGTGTTACGACGAGGCGTTTCAACTGGCGAGAAAGAACGGCAAGTTGCATTTGTATGGAGAAATTCTTATACAGACGTCGCAGGCGAGGCCCGAGGATTTCAAGAGTTTAGCGCTGCATTTTGAAGGGGAGAAAAATTATCTGTTGGCCGGCAAGTTTTACTTTCACGCGGGGGACTACAGCAAGGCAATGTCGCACTTGCTCAAGTCCGGCAGGTCGGAAGAAGAAGAAAACGAGAGCATCAGTATAGCTATTGATGCGGCCGCAGCCAGCGATGACGAGAGATTGAGTAGGAGGTGAGGATCTGCTTTTGTCATGCTTTATTTACGTGTTGTACGTTTTTTTAAATAACGACGTAGTTTAACCAGCAAAATATATTCTGTAATAATCCAGCAATGTTTATATTACTTTAGTGTTTGACACTTTTTTCATATAGACTGATAGAGTTCCTACTGGGTGAAATGGATGGAACACCTCGTGATCCTCGCCATTTATTCCGTCTATATATGGCAAAGAAACAGTTTCCCGAAGCCGCTAAAACTGCTGTGAGTCCTTTAAGTTCTTATTATATTTAATTTTAAGCCTAGCAATTACTCGCGATGTCGTTCCCGTTGCATATCTGTAATTTTTACATTATACGTTACATTGTGTTCCAACCTCCTGTTTCTAAAATACTGCAATTTTTTTTATATGTCCTATCAAATTGATTTTAAGGTGTGCCTGGTAGTAGGGGAGCCCGGGATGCTAAATTCACAGTTACTAAAGCGTCATGGGGACCTATTGGATTGTGAAGATTAGGTCCTAAAACGAAAATAAGTTTATTTTAAGTTTTCCATTTCAGTGGGGAGGAGAGCGTGTACAAATTTTCAAAAATGTAAAAAAAATCAGTGATATGGAACTACTCGAGCGCGTCAGATATTCATAGTGTATAAGCTCTATGTCTTTCTGATATTCGAGAAATATTAATCTGACGAGTAATCAGGCGAGGATGGCCGTAAAAAAGGGTAAAAAAAAATAATTTGAGCTTGTCAGATATTCAGAGGGTATGTTAAGTCAGCTCAAAAAAGTGTCCTATTGAAATGACTGACGATTTGGACGCGGCGAAAAGTCATGACTGAATTTTGACAATGTAAAAAAGAACGTGATCTTGAAATACTCGATCGCGTCAGATTTTTATACAGACGGTTCAACTTGATGACCTAGTGGTCCCTAATGATAATCTGACAATTATGTATATGGAGGAATATTCTTAATCTGATAATTTGAAGAAAAAAATTCCTTTTAAATTTCTGGGTGTAATAAAATAATATACATATAAATAGATGCATTTCTATCAATTATTATTACAAATGTAGATAAAAAAACAAGTATTTTAATCTTTATCCTCACTGGATTCGTCTTCAAAGTTGATTTTCTCTTGGTCAATTTCTTCGTCATCTCGTGTTACTGTAAGCAGGAATGGATGTATGAAATATTGTAAAGGAAACATTACAATATTTTATTTATTTTATATTATACTATTTAAAAAAAGTACCTGAATTTAACGTATCGCCTAAAATTTACGGTTTACGACGATATCTGCGTACGTTTCTGGAAATTAGTTACCAACGAACCAAGTGTTGTTATTGTGATCAGTTGGGAGATCGTTATGGCGGCAGACGGTAGTGTGAGGATGGTGCGAGATAGTGAGAAATAAATAAAGAGTGACAAGAAAAGAGAGACGTGAAATGGGAATACAGTTCTCAGCAGGTGTACGCTTCACACGTTATATGTGGTTTAAGCTACATCGCCCCATGAAAATCGTCAGATTATATTTTTTCTGTAATCCTTAGAGGACTTCCTTCGAAATAAAAAAAGTTCAATCGCGCTCGACTATTTCGAAGTGACGTTTTTTTTACAACTTTGTCACTCACCCATTTCCTTATGCCACGCTTAAATCGTCAGATTATTGAAATATACACTGTTCTGCATGTACTTAAC
>DWDT01000579.1:0-20024 GCA_018245595.1 Microceris scylla
GCAAAGCGGCTGGCAGTGGTTGGTTGGAAGAGCTGAAGATCGAGCTCAGTGGCGTGCCATTGGAGAGACCTATGTCCAGCAGTGGACTGGAATAGACATGATGATGATGATGATGAAATATTGATAATGTAAAGTGTTATCAACGTAATATTGGTAGGTAATTTTAAATAGTAGGTACGTTGAGCTTACCTTCTGTTTGTGGACTAGTCCTAATGTCAGAGTCCACGTTTTAGGGGGATCGTGTGTTGTGACACGTCCTGGGTAAGGACGATGTCCAGCTGTGGAATGCCAAAAGTTGATGTGATGATGATGATAATGTATTTTAAATAAGAAGTAAGCCCTCTGAAACCCGGCAGAGGAATGTTTAATCGACTCCCAGTATGTTTATCCCAATTTAGTCAAATAAGAACTACTAATATTTTAAAAGCGACGAATAAATGTGGAAATAGCATTGACTGCACAAACCGTCTTAACACAATTATCACTTTACATGAACGTGATACACGATGCAACAAATGGAGCATTTGTACAATTATACATGTTATACACTTTATATACATATATTATACACTTAGTATATTTTGTACACTTTATATATTTTATACACTTCATACGAGATAGGCGTTTATGAATTATTGCAACAATGTAAAGATCCACGTGATGAGTAATTTTTAGTATTTAGTGTGAATATTCTCACACGAATTGCAGATATTTCTCTGAGGAACATTGCTTTTGATAGAGTTACTTTAACGTCTATAAATTTGAACACGGTGATATTGGAAAAACAATTTCATTCAAAGCTTGTAGTTTCATTCAAAGGTAGGCAGAGAAGGTAGAACACTCCAACGATTTATCAATTATCTCCAAGTTAATAAAATTATAAACTTGTCAAACTACACTTACATGGTCATTGTGTCCTGATTTAGCTGTTATTTTGCTATAGTAACTGGACAGCTGATAAATGGGATAGGCAGAGAATAACGAGTGCCAAATATCGTTAGCTTTACGAATCAGACCCAAATATTACCAATATTTTTTTATGTGATAAGTACCAACTTATCACATAAAAAATTGTCCTGAATGGGAATGGAACTTACCATCCCTGACTTAGTGGCGCTCCTGACTATGGATGTACACTGGATGAGTCAGTTAAAAAAAGTTAAGTCGATATAGAAATGAAATTATATACATATATGGGAGAATGAAAATTACGACCATCACACCGTCATGGCAAAAATTATATCAGCTTGCGCACGGCATCCGATTTTGTTTTTACCTCAAAAATATACCTTCATTATACGGCGTAACAGCCTCTCAAGGAGCATCGCATTCACCGGAGGAACGCAATTTCAAGTTTTAGACCTCGCGCATACTGACGGATATAAAGAAAACTTCGGTACTGACAGAAATTATTATATTCATATTAATATAGAGTTTCATGTAAGCTTTCATTTTTGTTTCCATAACAATATTCTTCATTAAATATAACATAGTTAATGTTGTCACTGATAGCCTAGTGATTTAGAATTCATCCTCTCACTCCGAGGGTCCTCGCTTCAGAACCATGACGTGCACATCTTTACAAAAATATGCGTTTTAAGATTGATAGAAAAACAGCGCGAGGAAACTTACATACAATCTAATGTTCTTACTACTTATAACTTCTGTTATAAGTACATTAAAAAACTTGCCATCAAACCTGTAATCCCCAATGGGGTAGCCAGAGGAGTGTAGTACATTCCCATGTTTCACCATTTACGTTTTTATCCTACCATAGAATAGGCGATGAGCCTATTGCCATACACCGGGTACAGAAATTTCTACTAGAAAATTAAGAAATTATATTAATTAGGGTCGTTAAAATATTTATATTAACACTTTTTCATTTATATTGTATATTCAACACAACTTAGTTATGTACACATGTAGCTAACTGAAATACCATATTTTAGACAGTTAAAAATAGAATAGCTAACAGTTTAACGCACTACACGTATTGAGTACCTACATGAATAATACACGTATTGAACAAATGTTGCAGACTTTCCTTCCTTCAATATTTCCACTTACACGTATTTACGCAACAGTCTAATTTGTTTCCAAGCTTTGGTATCTAACTGAATACTAGAGCCTCTTTAGAGCAATAGTATAACGTAGTATACATTGACGTGTATCGCAATTTAAAAAAATTTAAAACTTGATAATGTTTGTGTTTTATAACTGTTGTTCTATATGCTAGATCACAATAGGAATGACTTAGTATACTTATATAGTGCAGAATACACTGATGTAAGAGTATTTTGTAAGTGTTGTGTGGTATGGCAGGCGATATATCGTGGTGGTGAGCGGGAGCGGCCTTACTCGTCAGGGGGCGCGCCGCCGCCGCCGGAGCCTGCGACGCGCACCGTCATCATGAGCCGCGACCCCGCCGACTCGCATGGATTCGGCATCTGCGTCAAGGGCGGGAAAGAAGCTGGTAAATTTTTTTGTTACAACATACATACTTATATTTTGGAATTATTAAGTATTATCATCTAACTACGTGGGTAAGATACCTAAGAGGAAAGCTTTGCTTCCATTCGCATGTGGCATGCTCGTATATGGTGGGAATATTAAGCACCCACATCAAATTATACTTTGATATTCGAGATGTCGTTCAAAGTTTTAATATTGACCAAATATTAAGAGTTCACCCTGAAATATACCTACTTTAAAATTAATTGGAAGTATTTTACAAAATTTGAACATTGAGAATTTTGTGTTACCTCAATTTCATTCAATTATCAATTTTCAAATATATTATTTACGAAGCAACACAATGTATTGTGCGAATTGATTTCTCTCGAGACTGCCAAAATGGGGCCCTCTTCACTTCATCGTGGATTGGTGTACTGTAAATAATGAAATTCGGTGAAACAATATTTATTATATCTTTAAAACTAATTAGTTAAATTTTTGCGGATAGCCTCATCCCGTATTCCATGAGAACTATAAATAAGATAATTAATTAGCCATATGTGACAGTGCTATATTCCATCGTATACTATAGAAAAGCGTAGCGTAAACTAGTTGTAAATTACATTATACAATATATTTTTAAGATACTGAATATATTTTCATTGCTAAAACATAACATATATTTTTTGTCGACAAGAATATTTATGTGCCTTAAATTAATGTACGTACATACGTGTGCTTAAGGATTCTTATTGTAGTGTGTAGGTTGACCGTACGTGTTTAAAAAAGTAGATTTTTTCATCTTAATATTTGAAATTTGAATATATTTGAATGTACTCCTAGTTAATAGTGTACTCTAAAGCCATTGTCTATCAGTTTAAAATTAAAAAAAAAATATGTCGTAGCGGACACATTTTTTCTGTTAAAAGGTCTTTTCAAGTTGGTAGAAGTATGAGATGGATTTCTAACTTAGGCTTATGTTCAAAAATGAACCTACTAAGATGGATACATAGATAGACGGGTAGGTGAGATGGGTCTGGTAACGAATGTAATTCTGCTTGGTTTGACATTTAAATTTGGCTCCGAGGCTTTGTGGGACAGAAATAATCTAGTAAAAATGTGGAACACTTATATAAGATTTGTGACATTTTGGTGTTTGTAGCTACTACTAGATTTTAAAGACTATTGTGGACATGCAAACGGGTCTGCATTGAATTTACCGGCATATATACATATAATTCAATAAATATAATTGCGTATTTAAACGATTAAAAGAGTAATTTTTAACAAAGTATAACCAGCAACACTTCTGTTATAGTAATATTTTACTAAACAACGTTGTTAATGATTTATATAACAAAATATTAAAGGTGTTTGTTTTAATTTTTTTTTTTAGTTTTTGTATTTCAACACCCTTAAACCAGAAATGAAGTTGTCTATAGCTGCAAAATTATACATATAGACGACAAACGTAACACCAAGTCTGTCATCCCCGAGGGATAGGCAGAGGAGTTTAGTACGATCCCATGTTTCACCACTTACACACACCATCACATGGAATAGGCGGTGACCTTATATACTACATATAGGCGACATTTTTATTGTTATTTCGTTGAGAATTTCTAACAAAGTACTGCGCAATGTTCAGCTACGTGTAATTGCTTTACACAGCCTCGAGAGCATTTTTTAGAAATAATTTGTAGCATGAATTAATAAATACTACTGCGACAATGGAAATACAACATACAAGTATAGGCACTGTAGGCGAAGCTACGATCATTTAACATTTAGAACCGACCTACGGTCAGTAGTGTTCTCTGTAGCAGGCGAGTTCCAAGTGATGTTTTCATTCCGAAAACTTAGATTGGATCACTCCTGCGAATTAATTGCATTGCATTTCATAAGCCTTCCAAGCAGCGTAGAAATATGAATAAATTTGTGATATGGTATAACATTGGTTATACCATATGGTTATCCTTTTTAGGTAAATTACATTACATATAGACATTTGTAAAATTAGTCGTTTTATTTGTTGCTAGAAATCTGATGTTAACTGGAATGAAGGATAATTCCAGAGTGGACACTTTCAATATCACACATTGAACAAACAATTAATAATTGAAACAATTAAATAATTGAAACAATTATTAATTGAAAAGCGGTTAAATTAATGCAATTCAATTATGAATAAGATTGAAATCGCTAGATCGAGTTAGTTACGCAATACCGCGAAGGTGACAAGAGATTTGCGGAGTTTACTGTGGGATTAATGGGATATTCAACTAAGCGCTAGATTGTATTTGCGAAGAGCTACGGACCATTGATTCAATCGCTTTGTTTGACCAGTCTATTTATACAGCTCACATATGGACTGCGATCGATCGCGTACATCTGCTCGCTTCGTGCCGTCGTCAAATCAGTCAAAGGTGTTACATGCTGTCTGTTGACGCAATGCAATTTTCACGGAAACAGTTCACCTCGCTTGGCTTTCTACATTTGATGATCTGATTTCAACTATTTGATAACTAAATGTTATGTTAGAACTGAAGATCGAGCTCAGTGGCGAACTATAAGAGAGGCCTAATTCGAGCAGTGGACGGTGACGAGCTGATGATAATGATAACTGAATGTATAGGAAAGCAAAATACACCCGTAATATCTTGTGTGTAAAAGTTTCAATGTAATGAAAATACGTATATTGGGATAATTATGAACTTAATTTTTGTATATATAGATGCAATATATTACTTCTAGAACATTCTTATATTTAAATCATCATCATCACCATCACCATCATCATCAGCCTATCTTAGCCCACTGCTGGACATAAGCCTCCCACCAATGAGCGCCATCGCGCCCTGTCCTCGGCTTGTCGCATTCAGTTTGTATTTAAATACCAACATAGTAATGTAATATTACGCCTGTAATCCCCGAAGGGGTAAGTAAAGTAGTGTAGTACACTCCCACGTTTCACTAGTTATGTTTACGTGCTAAGCCTATTGCCATACCTACATCGGATACGAATCGAGACTCCGAGTCACTACTAGAAATTCTAAATTAGAAAAATCCAATAGTGCCCGACCCGGGATTTGAACCCAGGACCTCCCGGCCGGCTGTTGCGTTTGTAACCACTCGACCAACGGGACAGTCTCCATACAACCAACATACTGTACAACCAATAATACTCTATTTTGTCAACTATACTTAAACATTTCCTTCGGGCCCTCTAAATTATATTTATCAACGATTTATTGTATTGAAACTGACATAAATCTCTAAACACACATACGTAACTATGAAAATGTTATAGTAATTTATATATATATTTACTTGACACTTATTTACTCGTATGAGACGATTTTATAATTAAGCAAGTTCTTAAACGTGATCGGCTTACGTTGGAACAGTAAATAGACTAATCAGTTTTGCACAAATAGAAACTGGGTCAATGAGGGAACAATGTTTGTAAACAAACCATTTTGTCGTCAAACGTTTACCGGGACCCAGCCGTCGACGGTTCCTGTAGATTGTATTGATTAAATAAAGATAACTTAAACATTAAAAATATAAAAAGGGCTAAACATATCCATAAATTAGTACGAATGATAAAATACTCGTTGTGTTATAAATACTTGAATCATTTCATATGTAAGTTTTGTATCATCACGACACGGTTACTTCATAATTCTATTGCGTATGTAAAGCTATAATTTTGCTTTCATAGTCCTGCACAATGATTTTGTTTTCATATACGAGTAAGTTTCAAGTATTGGTGTGAGACAAATAATATTTATTTTATAAAAACGTTTGGCGTGGATTGAATAGTCTATTCATAGTGGTCCAGCGGCGGTGGAAAATCGACCGTAACTCATAAAGGTTTACGTTTGAACGTTATTGAAGTTCTCATGTCAAAAAGACGTCTATGTATTTGTATTGTGACCCTTTTCACGATCCTTTTAAAATTGACCATGTAGACTATCAAAACTTTTTTTTTTCTAATTTAACCTAATGTATATTATGTGATACAGTGGCGTGCTATTGCAGAGGTGTATGTCTAGCAGTGGACGGGAGTAGGCTGATGATGATGATATGTGACACATAATAAATTTGATCTTGCAACGCAATATCTTTAATAATGTGTACACATTTTCTCATTCCATTTCAATATATATGTAGATATAATGTACAAAATCTCGTAATGTCGTAAAAATATTCAGACCAATCACGTTGTAAGCCTATCATAGTATTACAGTGCCCACACTAGTGGATATCTATGCGTACAATGTCAGAACATTCCAGTAAAACTATTATTGAAAACAACTGATAGAATTGAGTTGTACAAAAGCTTATGCTACAAACGTGAGATAATTTAAGAACGTACCTACTTTTACGTAGCAAGTCGGTAGCGCGGGGAGGATCTCGACGTGAGAGGGATCGGAGCGTGACCTACTCGGCTGCTCCGCGAGCTGAAACACGACATTTGTCTCACGTTTCTTAATAGAAATGTAGTTCTCTTTATTGTCATATGGGAACAAATGTGTATAACAAGCAACTGCTATTGTGTACTAGATATGAATGTTGGATTATAGGGGTTTTTTAAATGACGTAAGCAGTACACATGTTTTGTTTTGTGAGTGAAATTAATTTGGTGCATCAATTATAAATATAAATTATGCCTGTCTCGTTGTTTCTTCGGTTGCAGACGTGACGTTGATCAATAGGTCCTGGGTTTGATTTCCGGGTCGGGAGAAGTATTAATGGGTTTGTTTGGATCTCGGGTTATGGAGAAATCCATATGAGACGTATAGAAAAGTTGGTGATAAATGGGAGTAGTACACATCTCTACCGACCTGTTCGAATAGATAGAGGGATGATGTTATGTTTAATGATGATGATGTTATGCTTTGTTAATAGGCGGTACAAATGTCTTGCGATTTGTGACCAAAATAAATTTGGTATACTAACTAAAAATGTAATTGATATAAGAGGGATAATTTTGTACATATTATAATAATTATATTCTCCACATATCCGATACCGTATTAAATTCCGCTTCCGCAATTATACATTAATGTAAGTGGATACATGAAATCGTTCAGCCGTGAAATTTAATGAACGTTATGAATAATATAAAGCACTCTACAGTAGAGCACATTTATTATGAAAACAATGAAAAAGATGAACCGAAATTTGGCATAGAACAAATGTTGCTAATTAATTCGTTTGAACTAAATTATTGAGCGAATAAAAAGTTGAGACAGTTCCAATCGTATGTACATATATAAAACCGATAAGGTTCTTGGCAAGCGCTCCAACTTCATGTATTGTTAATGTTAACGTTTTGCCATATTTACAGTACATATATATCTTATTTCGATAACACTCGTATTAATTCAGGTTGTATTTATTTATGGCGGTTATTGAAATAATTTTGTATTCTTCTAAGAGCAGTATTGTTATTATTGTCACGCCAGGTCCTCTACGGGCTACACAGACCCGACCTGGTACCATATATCTTTACCTTAACGAACTTGTTGTCCTAGGCATGTATTAAAATAAAGGTTTAATTTCTAGGGGTAGGGGTGTACATATCTCGTGTGGAGGAGGGCTCCGTAGCGGAGCGTGCGGGACTGCGCCCTGGGGACTCCATACTGCAGGTCAACGGTACCCCATTCTCGGGTATATCCCACGAAGATGCACTTAAGGTAAGATAGTTTGTATTAGAACCTACCATTTTTCTTCTACCATAATACCCATGACCCCTAAACCACATAAGTCTTAAATGACGTCAACACACGACTTCCATTTGAAGATTGAATAGAAGCTTGTTCGTTAGTACGTTGTAACAGAAATAGAACTGGATACTTATACAGCTGAAGCGTAAACAAAGAAATCTGCAAGCTTTTGCTTTTCGGTTTGCTTAGGGTCGCTGCAAGAGAGAATTAATTATTTCATTTATTATAATCATTGTCATAAATATTTTTATCGATCTATTTGAGTTGAAAGGTTAAGTGTTGAGAAAGGTTATATCCATAGTCTGCCACGTAAACCAAGTATGTATGTATTGGCAGACTTTATAAGCTTTAAGGAATATTATGTAGAATTACAAGTGTCTGGGTTGCCTCACGATATTTACCTTCACAGTTAGAGCAAGTTATATAGTTATGTATATAATGTTAGAACTATATTTAAGTCGCGGCTCTTACGAAACCACCAACCTTTCTGTCTGATTGGAAAATCGCATTGAATTTATTCAACAAATATAGAGTTGGACGGGAAAATGGAGTGGCAATAAAACGAGGCTTTAAATAGCCTTACCTCTGACCTTTTGTTGTCACTGCGCGGCAGGCCGTTAATTTAGGGGCGCTTTAAATAATTTCCGATACCGACCGCGAATAGAGAGATACATGCGCACTAGAGGCTGAACGATTGCGCAGGAAATGAGGCGTTTCTTGGTGTTTGTTGATTTATTTTTTATTTTGCCTTTAACTGTTTCTTGGTCTAGCGGTTATAAGTGGATCTGCTATTTAAGAAGTACTGGGTTCGGTTTCAGGGTCGGGTAAAGAATGTTTGGGTTTTTCTAACTTGATATTCCGGAGTCGGAGTCTGGATTTGTGCCCGGTGTTTGGCAATAGGCTCACCCGCTATTCGCCGGTGATAGGTATAACATTAGTGGTGGTGGGGTAAACTATTCTCCTCTGTCTACCTTTTTGGGGATTACATGCTCGATCCTACGGTTTTTTATGGCAATATCTTATTCTCTAAGCCATAGGACGTATAACATAAGTCGTGAACAGTGGGAGTACTACACTCCTTTGCCACTTCTTTGGAGAAATACCGGAATGATGCTGTCGATTTGTTGTTTATTGTCTTGTCTAAGATTTTAGTTCTACCATCTATGGTCTATGTACCATAATTTGTATCCTTGTAAATATTTTCAAAGGAAATTTACATAGCGATAGTTCCTTTTTGCAAAAGTCGCTTCGTAAAGCGGCGCCTCTGAAAATACATCCACCTTTGACCTTTCTCCGTATACGAGCTATGTTTTCCCAATTTACTGGCGCTATCGATAATTTCTCGATACTGATCAAGAATAAACAATCAAAGCCACAAGGCCGTGGATCCGATGAGCGTTCGGCACGGAAATCAAAATGTATTAACGTCTTTGAGTTCGTTCGTAACTCACCGCTATTGATTGTATTGAAATGGATGTATGAAGATAGTATTGAGGCAAGCTTAGATATGAATGTAATAGAAATGTTATGTAACATTTATGTTAATAGCTATTCTGTAATTCTCACCCTCTATTGCGCAGAGCAACGTATGATTGAACGTATAAAATAAGGCGGTGACAAGCGCAGTCTACACTCGCCTGCCCCTTCGGGGAACTATAGGCGTAATGGTCTTTATATGTATGTGATTTTGATATCACATTGTTAAGATAAAGGTATTATTAAAACCTATCATTTTTTAAGTACGGTACATATTTATATGAGTAAGTCTCTATATATAGTTGTACGTGCATATCTGTGCGCATAAGTTGGAGTAGAGAAAGATAGTCAGTAGAGTTCACATTGATGTGTCTACGAGACAAATTTGTGTGCAGCCTCAGCGGATGTCCCAAATAGGCGGGCGTCGTAACATGACGTCATTCAGTCAGTCAGACATTTACTCCAAACGGATTGAGTTGGTTCTCTTGGCACTGATTCAATTCCTGACGTTTTCAGACCGCTATTACAGTCTTATCTGTAAAAGCATTGGGAACTTAACGTATGACTTAAAGTATAAAACTTAAAGTATAAACCTTCAAATAATATGTCAATTTAGACTTAGGTACATTGAAAACTTTCAACGTGACTTAGCTGTGACATTGATGTGTTTATAAATATGAATGTACTTCATACGATTTTTTTACTTAGATATTTTTAGTCGTGTGTCAATAATGGTTGTTCTTGTTATACATCGTCTTAAAAGTTAATCGTGCTAATAATTTATTTTATTGTCTTTTGTAGATGTTAAATAAAGGGCATTATTGAGATTTTCTGACTTGAAATTCCCAGTATTAGTTCGGAGTATAGGTTTCAGTGTTAAGTATAGGGAAATAGACTGACTCACCTCCTATTCCATGCGACGTATAGCATAACTGATGAAAATATTGAATCCTCTTCTTACTTTTTCGGTGAAATATACTCGTATTATAGGTTAAATGAAATAAAAAATTAAATTAATCATCATCAAAGTCCAACACGTAATTCATAGCAGCTCTGTACCTACTTTATGTATGTTTCCATTAGCACGGACTAATTAGCTGTAACGCAAATTGATCTGGCAACATTTTAATCCGGATTTTGTATTGTAGCAGATTATACAAAGAAATGAAAATATAAATGTGTTTCAGCTATTTTCATCACTTTTATTCTACGTACTGGTCGAAATTCGAACGTCATTCAATATTATTTTAAGTCTGGACGTTACTGATGTTCTCATATCGAAACGGTATATAGTATGAATTAAACAATGAATGTTTTATTTATGCATTTGTTACACGTTTTATATATAAATTATACTTTTTTGCACTCTTTATTTTTGTACTATCTTAAATCTCATACTTAGAGAAGTTATGTATGTTAAATCTCATACTTAGAGAAGCCCCTTTTCAAAATATTGTACGCACAGTGGTGCGTACAATATTTTACAAAGGGGCACAAAAATTTCATGTATTAATATGGTTATACTAATAGGCTGAACATCTATGCTGGAATGTAAATGTAACTGGTGGAATATGGAAGTTTTTTACATTCCTCTGACTATCTTTTCGGGGACTGCAGGCGTAATATTATTAACTGTTACAAGAAATCTATCAACGTAAATTGTATTAAATGAGAGTCGAATTATTGAATGTTACATTGCACTTAAAACTTATCAGCGCGACTTGTTGCAGTTGGCATGCGAGCTCCTTTAGCACTGGCCAAATGACTTCGACAAGGCTCGATAAATGCCAGACTGCTTCGCCACGTCGTTTACACTCTCATATAAAAAAAAATATTAATCTTTTTATTTCGACTACGTAATTTTGAAAACTTCTTACTTAAATATTTCTACGAATAATTAGTATAGTTTTGAACAGTCAACATCAGCATTGTTTAATAACTATTATATTAACAAATAGATAATATGTCAAAGAAAGATGTGAACGGACAATGTAAAATTTTCAAATTGGATAACCATTCCGATTATAAGTGTAATATCATGTTTCATTCCGGGCGTAACGCTAATATTAGCTTGAAAGAAAAGTTACAGAAAAGTGTTTGTAAAATATGGTATTAAATAAATACTCCTAGATATACACAAAGAAAAATAGATAAATAAGAAATAAATAGAAAAAAAAAAAGCAAACAGAGAAACGTAACATCACGCCTGTAATCCCTGAAGGTGTAGACCGAGTATTGTACTCTCCCACACTTCACCAGTTACGTCTATGCCCCATGGAATGGGTTGTAAGCCTATTGCGAGTAGGTATACCGAGCACAGATCGACAATTGCGAAACAGAATCCAAATTCTTGCATTTAACACAACTTTAAACAAATCAGGAACTCAAGTACTGGTATGTGTGTCTAAGTACTTAAGATCACCGTAAACGAGTTTGTATAAGAAACACTTCTACCTACTTCATATATAAATAAGTTTTAAAGGAAACTGTACCTTCCGTTTCCTACGCGGTAGGTACAAAAACATGCATGTATAACGACACACGAGTAGTTTTTATTATAAATGAAAAAGGTCTTTGTCTGGTAACAGTTTATTCATATATCTATGTAACACTTATGTGTATATAAATATTGGGAGAGAATAAAACTGGCACATATGAATTAAAAGGGTGACTTAAATCGTCACATAGGCTGCTTTATTCATTTTATAATTATTTCAATGTGACTTCAACATATTATTGGCTGTTTTTTTTTTCAATTTTAATATTTTTTGACATTATTTATCTTTAGATAAATGGGACCAAAGCAATTGTGATTAACCACAAGTCTAATACTAGCGTAACATACAACTTTACGCTTGTATCCCCCCAGGGGTAGGCAAAGGAGTATAGCATACTCCTTTGCCTACCTCTGCTTCATCAGTTTTTACACGTTCCGCCGTGGAATAGGGAGTGAGGTTACCATACAAATATATAAACTTATAATACTATTACATTAACAAGAATAGTAATAATTCTCTATAAGCATAACGTAGTTTAATTATGTGTACGTCTCATATAGATGTAAAACAAATCAAAGACTGTGAAACGACAAAATAAATTCGCCTGTGACTTACATTTTCTCTTTGTTACGTCCCCTTTGGTTGCACTGTCACAGAAGCGTTTTTCTAACACAAAGGCCGGGCTTATGTTGATTGTATGCAAATGAAATTCATATTTGGAATACATAAGTATTCTTCAATTAATATAACAAAACCATGCTTATATTCTTATGTCTTACAATTCATTTTTTAAAACGCACTATTTTATTTTAAAATTAACTAATCAGAAGAGAAGCAGTGTAGATTTTCATGTCTTGCCCGCACCTTGTGAATTTTAAAATTAATCTGATTCGATGATACATGGTGTAATGTAGGTTTAATTATCACTAACTATGTCTGCGATTACGTTTGCGTGGGAGTTAAAACTTTTTCTAAAATTAAAGTAGCCTAAGTTACTCCTTATTACATCAGCTATTTGCCAGTGAAAGTCCGTCAAAATCTGTACAGCCGTTTCAGAGATTAGCCGGAACAAACAGACAGACAGACAAAAATTGTAATAAAAGTTATTTTGGTATATATACCATGTGCATTTAGAAAAATTGGTTATTTTAATATGACAAACAGACACTCCAATTATATTTAATTTGTATAGATTATTATAATGACACGTCAGGTCCCTTACGTGGTTCTTAGAAAGCAACGAATACATAACACTCTCTATATTTACGAACCGTGCTGAATACTTTGTGTATCTTAAAAAGAGCAAAAATCCCAAATCGATAAACCAGAAGCATGATTAAGTCCCTCAGGAATTCCTCGAGAAAAAGGCAAATATCTAAATCTAACATCAACAAAAGGATTATTTGTAGCGCAACCACAGACAAGTAATAGATAAGGTTTTATTTACAGAACAAACCATCACGCCTTTACTTCGCCGCATCCATCCGCATAGACTCACCATCCATTTCATGGGACATAAAACGTAACTGGTGAAACGGTGGAATGTAATACACTTCTCTACCTACCCCTTCGGGGACTACAGGCCTGATACGTTTTATAATATATTAATGTAACAATTGGATTGCAGATATGGAAACATAAATTGATAAGGTATTAAAAGAGTGGAAATGACGTATGGACACGGGAGCGACAGTTCCATTTCCGCGCTCCACCGCGCTCGGCGCACGCAGAAATGGAATATGATCAGCAATAGAGTATACTTTGAGGCGTTGTTGGAACGTACGACCTTTTAACCAATCGCCACTGTAAGTGCTGGACATTAATTTCTGTTTCTGGATACTCTGGAAATTCTACAGTATTAGAGCGAATGACAACATAAAAATAATTAAAATAAAATGACACGCCTGTATTTGTTCGAAGGGAAACGCAGAGTATTGTAGTAATCCCAATTTGAGCCGGGTATTTTGTGCATCCTATTTAAATGGGAATGTCCCTATTGTTGTATAGCGGCCAAATCTAGACTTCGAGACACTACTGGGAATTGCAAATTAGAAAATCCCTGTAATATCTTGCCCGGCCCTGGAATCTAAAGGGGAAATACTGTACAATGAAATTTTATATACAATATTACTGATAAGTTAGTCGTTTAATTTACTAGAAGTTTATCAGAAGTTTTTCATACGGTCTTGAAAACTGCAGACAGCGTTTAAGCATTATTATCAAAACAGTTCCAACTGATCAAATTTCCAGCTATTTAATATATCCTTCGAAAATTACGTTTCAGAACGTCGATATGGATAGCGCAGTTTCTCGTAAATGAATGTTAAATTAAAGTCAATATTATTAAAATATGATGAAGGTTCCCTGTAATAAATCGCACCAGCTTCTCGTTGGCTGTAGATGTGTTGGTGTAGCGATGAAATTTATTACGAGCACGGCCTTACTTTGTACCCATTTTGTATTAAACGTTAATAATGCAAAGACTTTCTGTAATTAAGCGACTCTGTAACTGAGATTTACTTCGATGTTGGTAGTTACTAAGAATACAATATGGCACAAACAGTACAAATTTACTATACTCATACAGAAGTAAGTTGTGACTCAAAATGTAACAATTCTGGAACAACCCATATATGTACAGTAGAGACTCTATTACCTAACCGGACAATAATTTTTTATCGTTAAGCGTTCGGATAATCGAAAATCTGGATATTCAAATGTATGAAGAATAGTACATTATGCACCAAGTGAGAAAAGTATGACTTTTCCGCCCGCGGAGTGTTCGCGTGAGCGCTCGGGCGACATACCGGATTGTTGTCACCCGAGCTGAAGGCGAGGGTAACATAATAATCGCGGGTGGAGAAGTCCTACTTTTCTCCCGAAGCAGATTTTGTGCAAGTATTGTTGTGCCTAGCTTGTGCGTAACTCTATGTTAGGTAATTATTAAAAACAACGAAAATAAATTAAACTTATTAATATAAATCAATGTTCATTAAACATTTTTTAAGAGATGACATACGCGTATCTTCTTAAATTACTAAAATACTGCAATCCTAATGAAAGTTATTTGATCGGGGTCGGTAGTCTGGATTTTCGTGAATGCGTATAAAGGAAGGCTGTATAATTGAGTTTCCATTGTACATAGTATAAAGTATTAATATTCCTTTATGTTCCTGTAGACGTGTACCATGTTTCTGTTTGTCATGTGCTTGCCAAGTTTTATCATGTGAAAGATAAAGGAAAAATTGAAACTGACTTCCTGTGTTTATAGCGTGCAATTTATATTCAAATGTTAGGCAGCATCGTATGTAGTTTCATGTATGATATATATGATTGGCAGTAATCATGCTTGCTGTCGTAATAAAAAGTTCGCGTTATGGCGTCCCAAGAAAAGTTACGACGAAGTTCGTCCGAGTTTATGATGCTCTTGCTATTACATTAAATACATGTGTCCCTATTTCATTTCTACTAGAGTATTCATTTGAATTAAATTAATTCTTAAGCCTTGTAACACGCATTTGGGGGAGAACTCCCATGTTCATTATTATATTCATTTCATGTTTTTTTTTTTGCATAAGCTGACAAACAGGTAAACGGGCCACCTGATGGTAAGTGGTCACTGTCGCCTACGAACAATTGCAACATCACAGGCATTTCTAACGCGTTGTTAGCCCTGAAGGACTCTGTTGACGCTTTTTTTTAAGAACTCCACGTTATATTGACATGGAGGACTCCATGTCATGTTTCAATATGATTCATATAAAGGAAATGCGTTTATGATTACATATATACATAAATATTGCCCCATCCAGCTTTTCCTGCCACCCTTCATATAATATACATACATGCGCTTTGTACATATACACATAATAAAAACTATATATATATATAACGTGTTATACTCGTATATTTTTAAATGCTTTTACAAGGTATCAAAATACTAAGGCATAGCGATATGTATGTATACTGGGTATTATCAATATAAGGGTTCGCTTCTTGGACTTTATTGAAACTACACAACAAATGTATTTTATAGTAAGTTTGCAACTATGCAATTTTTTCAAAACGAGTAAAGGTACTTAGCCATCGCGTGGGTGGCACATGTTGTATATTTAATCTGTGGAACTTTGACATATCACGAGATTTATGGCCTGTGGCATTTGGTTCAACTTTTAACTTGTACGTGTAGCTGCAGTTAGGTGAACTATAATATAATGTTACTGAGTAATGAAGAAGTGTTTTGGATTTTAAAATGTTCAGTTACCGTTTACCAGTAAACATTTCGAACGAGCGTCGAATTAACAATTGCACAATAGAAATAATAGTGCACCCTTACATATGCAGAGACGCTAAGAAAATAATACAAATTTATATATTTGATTGTTTTAGTTCATTGTGTTATTGGTATTTTTAACGGAAAACAATAACAAGCGAGCTGGCAGTAATCACATTTCGCCGGTGCGGTCGGTCTTAACATATATCCTTCATATAGATATGCGACGAATTATGTTCAAACAGGGTTTCTAATATACGATCAAGTTGATAACAGTTGTTAATAAACCATTAGTCATCGTAATTGGTGTGAAAATGACCGTGATTTGGTTAGTGCGAGTTCAGCGACAGTCAGCACTGATCGATCGTTGCTAATTAAAGCGCTTATAGGCGTAACGCGCTTGCAGATTGCATGTTAAGCAAAGACTATAATGTCTAATAGATATATACAGAAAGATAAAGGAAGAGGGTGAGTAATAGATTTCAAACTCCAGAATAAAGAAAGTACCATCCAGTGATTGTGCATTGTGGCGCTGTGTGGGCTAAGCACGGAGGGGGGGTTAACACTTAAACTTAAAGATTTAAACTTGTATACGCAAGATTTAAACTCAGTATTTACATTTTACTAAGAGCCCGTCACCTGGCAGGATTTCCCTAGATATAATTTTTCGATCCGTAACTTAACAATTGACTTAGTTATTTTGTAATGAGACATGAATATGGAATATGTTGAGGTATATCTTCAAGCAATATGCACCGCCCACACCCCCACAAAAGAGATATGACGTGCATACAAATGTGTAACATTTAACACCATATGTAACACGAACTATTGCCCGCGGTTTTGTTCGTACAGAAGTCGATATTAAAATATAATTCAATGTATAATAATTTTGTTAACCAAAAGTGCCGAATGTAAAATATATTCTGTATTCTAAAATGATGTGCTTCTACATTCTTCATTTGATCATTCATTCATATCCGCGCGCCGCTGGTTTTGGACACTTCTGACATCCTACAATAAAAACATCTCTAATATAGCACTCGGCAGCAGTGTTCGGTATTAATCTTACCTGTATATTTAGATTGTTTGCTTATGAACAGTGAGTCAACGATCAAGATTGCTCACTCTCTCGCTACATTTGTTTTTACGAGCCTACGTTACACAATCGGATTAATACGAAGAAGCCCGTACTGAGTCATAGATATACACTCATATGTAATATGTAGGGACGCGCCACGCTGGCTGCCTGACGCCATCTAGTTCTGACTTCTGACGCCGTGTAGTACCGAATGACGTATAGCTTAATTGTCATTTTTCTGAGGTCAGCGGCTACGTCATTCAACTGTTTTTGCTAGTTGAGGTCGGAGTTAGTTGCTGATATCAATTGTTAACAATTAAATTACAGTTATTATGTAATTATCGAGTGATGTACGATAATAATATTGTTACTATTTTGTATCATAAATATCTTGATTTATAATGATATTTAAAAGATTTATATTGCAAATGTAACCGGTTGCAAGAAAATGCTTACCTATATAATTTTGTACTCGTAAAAAAATGCAACCCTAAAAGCTAATTTCTCACGCTATTGCTTTTATCTATCGTAGGTTCGTTTGAAAAGAATATTAATATATTTGTCGTAAACATAAAACTTTTACGGTACATTTTGCTTTTGGTGTGAAAGGTTGGGCAGTCTTTCTCTTGGTATTCATAAATGTTCCTGATAAAGCAATAATGCCCGTTACTTACCCACTATACATGAAAACATCTCCGTCAGAACGTTCATTTATATTCGGATCGAGTGCATTAACATACATTCCTCGGATATAGACGTAAATATTCGTCCATGTAGACGTGTTTGTTCGCATCCATGAGCGAAATTTCTGTAGTTAATTTTATTTTGCATTCTCTTACTTTATATATGGAAGTGATTGTGTTTTTAAATTCAACATCTTTTATGTAACACGTGTTTGTTGTCGAAATGGGTCATTGGTTGGGATTTTTATTAATATAAAAACGTACATATGGTTCACAACGTTGTCGTGAAAATTCTTATAATTACGTTTATTCCGGAAGTTATTAAATTGGCTATAGAGTTTATAATATTTTTTTGTCAGAATGGTGTTATCTATCAGTACAAAAAGTTAACTCGTATATATAAACGAGCGTTATTATTATTGCATCATTATACTAGGTCACTTAGGGAGTGTCCAGAGAGCACAGAGTCCCAAATATGTAAATTTGCATTCCTGACATGCTTCTTTTAGGTACATTCATAACACTCATTATTAATAAGCGCAAATATGAAAATATATTATGTATACTTTTATTTCAAATAGAGCTAAACTATTGAGTAGCTATCAATATATAGAAATATCATTGTTACCAGAAGTATTACATAGCTTCTCCGAATTGCTATCCAATATGGTTTGAGAAGCGTATTGAATATGCTCTTTACTAAGAAATACCATCCGCTGTATAGTTCAGAAAACTCATATATTGAATGTGAGGACGGTGAATGGTTGAGATTAAAGTTTTCGTACTATTTCATTTCATTTTAAAGCGCAGCTGTTTCGTAATGGAAGCGGCGATAGAACACGCCTTTCCACTTTCAACCTTTCGCGAATTGGGACGTAGGGACGGCAAGAGTGGTATCTCCACGTCTTAGCGGTTCACGGAAGAAAGGATGACGCGAAGCTCTTTGTTCGCAGATGTTTGCAATCTAAAAGTAGGGGCCGGCCATTTGCTTGCTGGGAGCGGGCCGTCCGAAAACTTTTGTTCCTTTACAGCTTATGGAACCATCATTTTCCAGGAAGTAAATTTATGCAGAAATTGTGGAGGAAAATGACTTTTTTAAGTCCAATGATAAAAGTTTCATAAATGCTATGCAACCTTTACATACATATATAAACTAGCTGACACCCGCCCGCTCCGCTGAACGTAAAATAATAGAATTAAACTTGGGTTCATGTTATTTTCATTAATGACATGCAACCTCTAATAAACTATAAGGTACACTAAAGGTAATCGTAAGGTAAAATAGCAGTTATAGCATAGTGGTTAAGAATTCAGCCTCTCACTCCGGAGGTCTTGGGTCAAATCCATGGCGCGCACCTCTTTACAAATGGGCGTTTTAAATTTAAATATCACTTGCTAACGGTGAAGGAAAAATACGTGAGGAAACCTGCATATTTTAGAATTTATTAAAAAAAATAAATTATAAGGTGTGTGAACGCACTTGGGCAGCATGGCAGGGTACGGTCTTGACCCTCTCAATATAAGGGGAGACCCATATTCCAACAGTGGAATTATAATGGGTCGATTATTATTTATTATTTTAAAGGTAATCCTAACGCCCCTTTCTTTTGTTCTCATTGACGCCAAATGTTTTACAGTTGGGGACAGAGTGGTTTGTACGTGAAAAGAAAATTGTTGTTTTTACTTTTCTCCTCGTATTTTTTACGTTTTTTCTCTACATAAACATTCCTCAGACTTCATGAAATACTACTAAAAAGAAATCAGCCAAATCGGTTCAGCCGTTCTCGAGTTTTACGCTTAGCAACACATTTAGCGATTCAT
>DWDT01000580.1:0-20024 GCA_018245595.1 Microceris scylla
GTAATACGTATCTTGGTATAAGTATATGGTATATAGTTCATTCATAGACAACCCGAGGACAGAGCACGATGACACTCATTGTGGCAGGCCTGTGTCCACCAGTAGACTGAGATAGGCTGATGACGATGACGACGACGATATCGTTAACTAATGAAAACTTCCATTGAACCTTAAATGATCTGTAACTTAATATTATTTATGCGTTAGACTTATGCTCTAGACAAGTATCTGTTAAGATCATTATTTCACAGTTTCTTACTTTTTCATTTCTTACTCAAAACATTTATTATTATATTATTTTAATCACTAACAATTAACATTTATTATTATAATCTCCCATATTTTAAAACCGTTTTTCAAATTAATATTTTTTCTTCACTTGAAAATACCTAAAGAAATGAACTGAACATTCGCCATGTGTCACCCCCACTCTCAAGACTTATGAAACATGCATGAAGGCTCTTTCATTGTGTTTGTGTCATGAAATGGGACGATTTCAGTATGCTTTGAAATGCTCAATCTAGCACCAAATTGTTTTTTACCACTTTCCATGTTCCATAAAGCACTTAACATTACCTACGTCTAAAATAAAATCTTATGTATCTCCTCTATCAAATCTTATAGATCCCATATCTCTCCTAGTTCGGTATCTAGGCGTGATGTATCATTTATTTCTAATTTTTAATCGTCGGCAACAAAGATTACGTCTAATTTAAAATTCCCCTCATTTCGTCAAAAAGTATATGAACATATTTCTTGGAATTACTTTCACCATTGCATCGTACGTTAACCATAATTAACTTTTATTCGGACATGAAAGGCCTTTAAAAACAAAAATGTGTATTATGGAAATAATATTTTAACAATGTTGAATAACTCTGATCTGCGTATTAAAAGTCCACACACGCGATGATACACCACGGGTAAATTAAGGGCGATTATTCACGGTGCGACATCCGCTCCAGGGTCCAACTCACCTGAGTTCTAATTACGAATAGTTTTTCTTTTATATAGATATGTACCTCTAAGTATACCAGTAGCAGCTGAACAACACAATTCACAATTAGGCTGTTGTCGCTGACGCGGCGAAGCGATTAAACGGGTCCCGTAATAAATCCTAGTTACGGGCCCCTATAAACCTGTCGCTAAAAGTAATTTTATTTCCGTGCTCTCGATAGCATTTCTAATAATACCTACACTAAGGTTCGGTCGGGAATTCGTTGTTTCCTCTTGCAACTCGCATTTTCCAACGAATCATGTAAAAATACCCGAATCAGGTTGAGGATCATTAGACGTATTATGCTTATAAAGAGTTTCAAGTTATGCTGATACCGATTAGTGATGGAAGCGTGCCAAGTGATGGTACCCCCCTCCTCCTGGCCTCCTAGCCTCTAGCAACGAGAGATACAAAAATTATCCATACATTATTCAACCATACTTGTCTTAAAGCTAGTAAGTGTTTTTCACAGCCGAATGTCAGTAATTGTTTTTATCCACAAAACGAATAACTCCGAATAAAAACAACAAATAAATCTGTATTTGTTTCTATATGCGTTGTACATCCCACTCATTTATCTATATATCTTTATAACACGCGTTGTGCGCGAATTCTGCGAACAAGGACACTCGTATTTCTTAGGGAAACGGAACAAGAATTACGCACCATTGGAAGGACCCGCTGGCTCCTTTTGATGTGAGGTCGAACTTATGCTAAATGTGACGAATGTAAAATGACATATTATAATAATATCATATAAACCATTTCATGTAAACCGGTTATCTTAAGAGTGCCGTTTTAGTCATTGTCAAAGTCATCACTCATTGTTCCAGAGATAAAAAAGCGTCTTCTTTCTTCTTAGAATAATTAGGAACAAACTCGATATGCTGGTCAGCATGAATCGTTTTTCATCGAAAAATAAGATTAAATAAGATTAAAACAATACAGAAAATAAAAAACTATTTAAGTCACCACCATCTCCAATAAGTATCTTTTAATTGGTATTAAATAATTTATAGGAATTTTGAAAATAGATTAGATCAAATCATGTAACATTTTTGATAACAGAACAGATCCAAGCCGAAATTCAGCACGCGCGACTATCCCTAAGCGTGGAAACTTTGAAATTCCCAAGAAAAATTTTTGAGACGAAATTTTATATTCCGTGCCCGATCATGCGACATTGTATAAGCCTATCCAGGCCTTTCGGGCCTTCGAAAGTCAGCGAGGCAGTTGAAAATCCTTTTCCGCATTGAGTAGCAAGTTTAGTCGCCTACTGCAAGAAAAATCCAAGTTTGCACAGTTTAAATGGACATTTTAAATCCAATCATTTATTCAGAAAGCTGCATAAAATGGAGGCTTTTAAAAAGTTTTCGAGTTTCCTGGGGGTGAAGTTTTAAGTAGGCTGAATCATATTTAATTTCCTAATCGAATTGAAAATCAAAGGGACGGCGGATGCCAATCGGAAAAGTGTGATTTTTATTCTTAAGTACGTTACGTGTTTTATATGTTTCTTGTCTGTACGTTTTATGTTCCGTGGATAATATCTGCTATAATTTTTTCTTCCACATAGCTGGAAAACACTACTTTCATTCATCTAGAATACAGACTACTAATTTCAGTACATTGTTGATTAGTTAATCGACATTCGGTTCCTAATTTTATAAGAAGAGTCTAAGAACACTTAATCACGGCAGCAAAGTGTATGTGGTTAGAAGCGTAAACCAGTGAGAAGCGTGAGGCAACCGGAAGTGCCGTAATAGTTGTGCAGCTAATTCTCCACGGCTAAACTCCAGTCATGGCTGAAATCTTAACTTTGAGATTGTTGGGGTTGAGCGTAAGTTATGGAAACTAAAACTGGTGTATAAACTGAACACTAAGCACATATGAAGCGTGTCCGTCCTAAAATATTTTTGATAGCAATATTAAAGAGTCTATTTCTATTCTCAGTATCACTGATATTAAAGCGAGTACCTTCAAGTCTAATAAAGACGACTAAATTAGACCATACACAGATACGAGTATGTTCGACAATTATTATTAAAAATATAAAGATTACATTAGAGTTGTAAAGCGTTTGGTTGCTGCTATCTTAAAACACATCATCATCATCATCAGCATACTCCTGTTGACAGCTGGGCTTACACCTCTCCAATACCAAGCCATCGAGCCTAAAATACAAAGCACAGTATATCTCTAAACTTTTGTTAATGGAATAGATAAAATATTATTAAGCCGCTGGCATCTGCATCTTAGGGCCTTGGTCCTAACTTCTATTAGGAAGAGAATCTCGCGACAAAGCCTCGGCTAAAACTCAATTACACACAAACAAGTCGCCGCCACTTCTGCACATCCCTGCCCCATGCTTCATGCACGCTGTCATGTCAACACGAGTATACTTTACGGACCAATGTTCAAGTTTGAAAAATATGACTTGTTTTGACGGATTGTATTTTCGTGTTTCGCGCTTTAAGACAAGTTATTGTATAAGTTTTGCCTTAGAATTGTCCCGAGCCGCGAGAGTGCATTGTTGAAAATATATCACTAAGTTCATTCATCCAAGGAGTGAGAGACATCATAATGTCTACGAGTATGTCTATTGGACTGTTATCTGACTGACTGACTGACTAGACTGACTGACTGACTATATTAAATATTTGACGTTATTAGTAGCAAAATGCAACCGATATTAATAGTTAATTTTAAAATTATATACTTAATTAACTCAACATACAAAAGACTTCCTAATTTGAGATTATTATAATTAATATATACATATATTTTGTTCCAGGTCAAACGATAACTGACAAATCGACAGTACAGCACATCCTACCACTAGTAGTAACCCGAGACGAGATCGGGGGCGAACTGATGTGCAATGTATCATCAGCTGCCCTCGACAAGCCAATCTTGACACGAGTGAAGCTGGACGTCGAAGGTAAGTATCTTAATGAGCCTATGTATAAAAATCAATATGTATTGATGGACCATTTTACATTCACACAATTATATCGCATCTGTTTCTGCAGTCATTATAATATATTCGTATATTTTTCACCTACAGTCGGTCTTAGAGGCGCTAATATTTCTTTGTAATAAATTAAAAAGGCTTTTAAGGTGTCAGTCTTCTGTTATTTAGATTTGCGTTGAATAACTTGGAAGAATCTAAATAAATTTGATTATATAGTAACAGATGGCGAATTCAAATACGCATTGACTAATTTCTTACACCTTTCATCCCCCGTTTGAAGTTGCCTTTGTAATTATTCCGTACCTTTTCTCATCTCATAAATATGGACGAACCATAGTTTAATCTACCCGAACACCGTTGGATATTCTGGAATTTTAATATGATTTACTGGCAATAACTCAGTCTTTACAGACTAGCCACTTTTTCTCTGGATTATCATAATTATATGGATTTTCATGAAGTAGGCACTCTTAGACCTGTTCACAAGCGATCTTAATTTTTATGGAACGCGATGTGTAGTACGCTACGAGCAGCGTCTTAGTAATTGCCATAAAATAACAGCTGTTTAGTTTAGGTAGAGTTCGAACCTCATCAGCTAGATGTCATTCGGCTCAACAACCTGCTATAAGGCCCTAATATTTATTCTGCAAATATATAATTATTTTGATCTTGTTTGCTACACCTTTGCAGAACAGATCTAACAATAGGGAATTTTATTCCCAGTGGTATTTTGCGTCCTGTACGCCATCTAGTCCTTTCTTTCTATGTTTAAGAAATGCATACAGCACGTCAATAGCGACTTAAAGAACACTTGCAGTGACATCTGTTATCGAATATTGAAAACTGATGTTCCGCCACGTTCAAAGCCAATAATCGTGTCATTGGTTATATAACTAGCAAATTTTAACCAACGATTAAGTTGTATTTTGGCCGTAATGTAAAAATTAAGCTCGTAAACCTTAATTAAACATCTCAGAGGTCGCAAGTCGCAGCAACTTTGCGTACAACATTTCAGTTTGGTAAAATAAATAACCATTTTTCTGGGAAACTCTGAGTTAACTGCTATACACAGAGCGATTGACGAGTTTGTTAAGCGTGATAATATATATCTGATGACAATAATATAGTAGTAGTATTCGTTATTGTACATTAAAATATAATAAAAAATAAATAAATACAGAAAAAAAATGAATCGTATGTTGTACAATAGTGGGACAATACAATATAATAGTACTCGTACAATGTAATTAACGGCAGACTGCAACAGAAATTTTTTGTATACGTAAATGTCATACCATGTACAGAATGAAGTGGATTACACTTAGTTTATTTTAATCTAGAACTTTGAAAGCTTGAAAGAAAAGCTTTGAAAAAAAATAAACTATTTCAACGAAACGTAAATTTCCGAGATTACAGAATAATAAACATGCAAGTGAATACCCGTGTCATTTATGATAATATTGACAATTAAGCTTAGCCTGAAAAATACACGCTGGCACTGAGACGGCGAGAATAAAATTTTTCTCCAGAACCTCTTATCTTCGAGGGCCGTGTTGGGATAATTATCCCCATTAATTAAGTGGTATCAAGTGAGCTCCTAATGAAAATTTATTCCTTCGCAAAATTAAACTTGGAAAAAGTAGATTCAGTTTGAATGTCGTCAGATTTAGCGCGACTTTTAAACGCTCGTTGCTATAAACGTTGGAGTAACAAAGTTTTTCAGATAACTCGGAGATAGACTAAGCGATTCTTGAATCTGATGCTTCTAACTTATAACAGATGCTTGTGAAATGTTTTCACACTACGTTTGGTGAATAAAATCTTAACTGCCGCGGTTGCCTCGTTGGTCGGGTGGTTGCAGACTGATCTTTGATTGAGTGATTACAAGCGCGAATGCTAATCGAGCCGGGTATCAGCTGATTTTTAGTTAAAGAATATATGCCCGGAAAATGGCAATAAGCCCAGCTCCTATTTCAAGGCGTGAGATAGAATGTAATGTAATACGTAATGATCGTGAGAGTATACTTCTATGCCTACCGCTTCAAGGAAGAGAGGTGTGAAGAGGAATAAAAACATAGCATAAATGCTAAAAATATTTGTAATTAGACATAGACAAAACAATTATATTTTACGTTTTGATGATGATAATATTCTGTAAAACTATGCATCTATATATAAGTGTTATGTTCTTAAACGTCTTGAGAACTGTGTTAAATATGATTAAGAATATAAATATCTTAAAATAATAACGCCAGAACGGAAAGGCAAACGTTTAACATGCTTAAGCATTTCAAGGAAATCTTGAATTATATTTCCCTACTAAACAAAGCGATTGTATTAACTGTATAACTATTTATATGTTGTACAACAGCAGTTGTTACAACCCATATGTTAACAACCCCGCAACTTTAGGGTTCAAACTTGGGACTTGTAATATGTACACTTAATCGAACCCCTTTGTCCAATTAAATTTGGAGGATTACAAGTCTCAACTCAGTAATCTCGTTACATAAACATTCTCGGTTCCTTCTGGTACGAAACATTATGCCAGGTCATATAATAAAGGCCCAATCTCTCGTCGCATAGGTGACCTTTAGTAGAAAATTTTCTCGTGCGGTTCGTGCTTCAAAAACCACCATTACTCCCTGCTCTATTCAAAAAGATACATTTGAAGTGTGTTGTTGACATAATTATATAATTTGAAGGGTAACTATACGGTGAAGCTTAGTGATTCATAATTTTTATTACATTAAAAAATAGTTTTTCCATCACAATCTTTGACAGCCATTGACAAGTTCTCGGCAGAAGTTTGGACTTGTTCGGCTAACTGTAACATATTGGCGGTGTCATCTCTAATATTGAATATGACAAAGTTAGCTCGTTAACATATTTCTTCAAAATTCAAAGTCATTCAAATGAAACCAAACACATCGTTTATCTTACTTGAAAATTTGATGAAAATATTATTTTTTTATTAATTAATAGAAAAAAAGTAGCAACATTAATGTCTAAGAGCTATTGAAAACTGGGCCAACAAATTTAATACACAACTTTTCTGTTACAATATCAGCGATAGCGGTAGATAGTGCCTTAAAAAATCCTGCTTAATACTTTTTAAGTCTCAGTTATCACTTTCAATAAAGGGAAAAGTTCAAGATCGAGATTTTTGAAATTTTTTGATTTCTACCAACCCGCTTTTGGATACTGTGATATATTTTTGATGCAATAATAGAACAATGGCTCTTTTTATTAATTTTTTTTAATTATTTAAAATATATTTTTTAAGCTTACTTACTAGAAAAATGTTTAATCCAGATAGATACAATTACTAGTCATACTTGTGAATAAAAACATAAACCCACGAATCGAAACACAAACTGGAAAAAACTTATTATGCTTGTAATATATCAGTGGATTGGATGGATATATACATATGATTGGATTTTAAATGCGATATAACTTAATTCAACTGAAAAACGTGAAATTTTTAGATTACTTTTGTCATCTTTATATGATCTCGACCCATTTTTAGATATGATCTCCACCGAAATATTTATGAAATTACTACCTCCATTGCCGAGACAAAATTTCTTAAATACTTAATAACATGTTCTCATTTTGTCAGCCTTCGTATCTCATTGTATTAGTGATTTTATAAAGTTTAAAGTTACTGGCAATAGTAATAAACAGCGTATAATAAAGATCGCTATCGATAACAGCATCTGAAATATAGGTACATACCATCGGCCATATTTTATGTATAAGAGCACATTAACCCATCGCTTAACTAACTTCGAGTCGCACTGAAAGCAATTTTCTGGGCGCACCCGATAAATTGCCAGACCCTATAGCTAATAAGTGGCGAGATAGTTTACTCTAGAGATGATAAGCAAATGTCGATACCGCTTACCAAGCGACAAGAAACTCGAAGGACGGAATTTTTCTTTTTTCACCAACCAACCGAATACCGCTAAATAAAAGTAAACATTTTCTTTAAACGGTAACTGACTTGAAATATTAAAGATCGATGGATACTCAAAGTACATAGTTCCTTCACCTAAAAGATTATAATTTCCAAATATTTTATTGCAAAATATTTTGTTGTGGGAAATTTAAATCTTTATTTATCGATAGCAGCATCGAAGACACATCACTATTACAAATAGGGGCGGAAATGTTACCACCTTGCAATATCAAGGAGGGTTGTGGGAGGATCGAACGTGCCAGTCGGACACCCTTACGTATAAACTGAAGTGATAAATGAATTAGGGACAGCATGAGACGTGGAAAAACTTGGAGCATTTACTCCACTTCTTCAGAAGATTTCGTGTTGTAAATTAGCTGATGCATTTCGTGACTACACATCAATCTGTTGAATGCGGCTGTTACGTTGACGGGAACATCGCAGACGTGATATGAGAACATCATCATCATCATCATCAGCCTATCCTAGTCCACTGCTGGACATAGGCCTCCCTCATAACGGGGTTTATGCCCGTGATCTCCACTCTGGGCATGCGGGTTGGAGATCGTATGACGCGACTTTTCGCACCGTCGACGCTGCTGTCCGTCGTCAACCAGGGCATTTAGCCGCGCCTATTTAGGCTGCGTTATACCGCAATAGCCGATCGCCAGGAACTTGTCTGTCATAGCAGGGTGCACCACGTGTAGGTAAGGTTAACTTGGGCTCCTGAGATGGTGGTTGGAACCCCTTACACCCTTAGAACATGGCATCATATTATATTTACTTACATTACTATTTACTAGTTCACTTGAACAGCAAAAAGCAAGAAGTGAAAAATGATTTGATGAAGTAATCAAGAATTATTCACTAATTTCCAGTACTCTAGTATACGTATTTTGGCATGAATGAAGCCTCGAAGTTATTTCCCACATGTAGAAAACACAATGTCAATCTATAATTTTAAAAGAAAAAAAAATATTCTTAAATATTGCTTATAATACCAGAACAAAAAATTTTTGATTAACTTACGAAAGTGAAGTAAAATAGTTTAGAACACAACTTGCAAAATAATGTGAAATTACAAAATTTTGTCTCAGTTCCAAATGGTAGTACGATTTCACTTACGATACTGTTAATTAATTATCTTCTACGCATTAATTAAAGTATTAGAATATGAGACGACGTTATTCAATGTTAATTAATTATTAATTGATAGTACTTGTAACCGCACTCCCGTAAGGCCTTAGTTATTTCAATATTTATATTATAACGTTGACTTTCGATCAATATCATAGGAAGTATCTGAACGTGACATATCAATTATTTTGTCGAATACTGTTGTAAAATTTGTCGTATAATTTTCGTATTAATTAAACGAGACTAGCTTGTCCCGACAGGTCTTGACATATTATGTCAGTAATTGTACAATTTGGCAACGATACTTTATTGAAACAGGGAAAAGATATTTTGTTTCAGAAATGAGTGTATGATACTTGGAATGAAAGCACGATACTTGAAGTAAGAATATGGTTTACAATTGATTTTCAAAATAAGCTGCGAATAGTTTTTCGCAATAAAATCTTGATATACAGCTAATTTTAAGTAAACAGCCAATAAGCGGAAACATATATTAAACTAATAAAATACTAACCCTTAAGCGGATAAAATATTAATCCTTAAATAAGACAACATACACAAGGGTTCCGTCACAAATAAAACAAGCCTGAATACTGATAGAAACTCCCACGTTAGGTTGTTTATCTTATCGCAAATAAACCATAACGAGAATATTTTCTGAATGTTCTATAAAAAATGAACATTTTTGTATAAAAAAGAGTACAATTCGAATCTATTGACCTGCAAAAGACAGGTATTACCAGTAATGTGGGTAGATTATTAGTAAATCTCTCCCTAAAAATATCTGGTTGTTGAAATACCCCTGGGCACCTTTCGATCTCAATTCCTGCCTTAACCGGAATAAATGCGCTGCGATATCCACCTTTTATCCTGTGAGTAATAGGCCAATCGTCGCTTTCGATGAACCAGAGTGGGATGAGTAACAAGAGATTAGCGGTTTTGTAAAATCATACATGACATTTCAATATTCACTGATATTTATTGGATCTCGATAAAAGATGGCGCTACAAACACTTCGGAATCTCAATTGAAAGTTTTCATACAATCAATCCAACAAGTATCTGCATCCTGTGATTTGTCAGTTTGCAAATAGGAAGTAGTGATACAACCTAGATATATGTCTGTTAAACTTGACTTTAAAAATAGTGACGTTCTTTTATGAAAGGCATAAAAGAACGTCACTATTTTTAAAGTCACAAATACATTAGAGGTCAAATTGAAACATTGGTTTCTCCTGACAATCGCCATAAATATCTGATGCATTGGCAGAAGGATTGAGAAAAGAGCTTTACTAGCACATGTAAGTCTTATAAATATAAAATTTTAATCATACGTGTTTATGTCATCATCATCATTATCAGCCTCTAGATGTCCACTGTTAGTCATTGGCCTCCCCTAATCGGCGCCACTCCATCCGGTCCTGGGCCTTTCGAATCCAGCAGCTTCCCGCTGTCTTCTTCAGGTCGTCAGACCATCTAGTAGGAGGGCGACCTACGCTCCTTTTACCGAGACGCGGTCGCCACTTGATAACCTTTCTTCCCAACGGTTGTCGGTCGGTTGTTTATCTATATATCCTTAAATTTAATGTTTCTCTCAATACTATGTATTATTTCGTATTACTGGATATCAATCTAGAGCACGACGCATAAAATTGTCCCACACATAATACTTATCTCACAGCTAATAACCCACACTACTCACAAGTTAATAGGTCATTCATTTAACAATCTCTTATTACTCGGACCACGTCTAATTCATAAGCATTAGCCCCCAAGGCTATATTGATAATAGGGTGGGCGTGTCAATTACTGACCCTGATTGCCTTTGATTTTGTACGCATTGGAGCACAATTTCGATATTTCGTCAGGGTACATGTACCTACGAGTGAACCACCGTGTTAGTTCGGAGTGGGAGAACGGTATTTGTCGTCTGAAAGGGTACTTCGTATTGGAATTTTAGGTCTCCCAATTAATGTTATATCGAATTGTAATTAAATTCGATGGTAACGAAATGGAGGTGACGATTTACATTTCGAGCAAGATTTGGTAGGGTTTGTTTATCATGAAGTCGTTCGAAATGTTCAATTTACAGAAGAAGCATGATTTGTACTTAAACTATGAGTGATTTTTGTGTAATATCTGATCTCTTATGCTAAATAGTTAGTCTAAATTTCTAAAAATCAGTTACATAGAAATCCTCCAAGACCAAATTTAGTTGTCATTCATCCGTCTCTCTAAATGCACAAGGCTAGTTCGTCTGTAGAGACATATAATTATTAACATAATTTTCTGTTTATTCTCAGTATCAATAAAGAAATAAGCAGGCTGAAAAAAATATAGTTCATAAGTTAGCCATCTGAAACTTATGCTAAACAGGAATGGAATTTGAGGAACTGTACAGTCTGCTGAATGTTAAGGAAACTAAGATTTGTGGAAGAAACTAATTATGTGTATAAGAAAATGTTCCTCAGGTTTCGAGATATATCAAAGATCTATATATTATGACATCCGTCTCAGAAATAACGATACAGATAAGAATGAAATTATTTTTCCATTAAGAAAGCACGAAGAGCCATTAATAAGTTATATAGAAATCGTTGTATGGGGACTTTCGCATTGACTTCGAAGATGAAAGCTATTAACTTAATTAATTACATTAATATAAGTAAGAAGTTGGTGATCGACAGAGAAATGAATTTGTCTTTTTGTATGTTTTCACGATGAATATTTCACGGTTATTCAGTTGTGCGGTCAATTTAGTAACTAAATTGCAATACCTTATCTCATTCTGGCCCTGCCCAATCTGCTTATCCAACATAAATCCTCATGACTCATGCTTGACAGCAAAAATTGATGCAGCTATAGAGTTCCCATACTTAAAATTAAAAGATCAATTATATTAAATACTGCGTCTATTCTTAAGGTCGGTTGATTATTGACCGTGAATGGCAAAACCAGGGTAATGGAATTACATTCCCATTAAGGACAAAAATAATTAATAGAATTTGTGTCATAATCACCATTATCTGTGGTGCCTGAGTGTGAAGTTATCAACATATTTGTATTTTTAGAAATGTACATAAATGAATACGTACTTTATCAATTGTTTAAATATAACATCGTTTGATTTATGAATTAGATGAGAATGTCTCAGGACATCGAGATGAACAGATAGAGATACGGTTTAGAGAACAAGAGAGGATTTATAGAAAACTAAGAAGATTTTACAAAATTATTGCTTTCAATGTTACAGTGGTGATGTTAAATTTTATAAACGCACAAAACTTTGCGTTAAGTAGCATTAATTTGCTTCTTAAGTTAGCGTGGAATGTCATTGGTATATCAGATCGTGGGAATGGGAGACAAAATACTAACAACTAGTCTATTACTGTTTCAACATGTTCCATAAAAACTATTCCAGTCTACAGCTGTTGCAAGTATATTTCCATCTGAAGTTGAGACTTCACATTCTGCGAGGTCAACTATCCAAGTTTTCTGTCACCATTACTTAGACTCCCAAGGGGCTAACAATCAATACAGATTTTACGCGTGTCCCTTCAAGAGTCATAAAATAACATTTTGACGGGATGGACTCTCTATCGCTCTTCTGGGGATACATCAGTTGTTACGTTTTTATGTTGTTTCGTATTATTTGTTGTTTTATTGTTATTGTTGTTGTTTGAAATTCATTCCGAGGAAGACATTCATTATTTTCACTCTTTTGTTGTCAAAGAGCAAAACAGATTTCATGTTTTTTTCTTAACGTCATCCATAATAGAACATACCATAACGTGCATTACGTTTCATTACTTCCTTAATTGTAGGAGGCATTTCTTTTTAAAGTCGATTAGTTTGAAAAATGAAAATTACTCTTAATTCGAGATGCGTTAAGTTCAAGAGGTTGTTGAATTTATTGTAAAGCCTACTTATACTAATTTTGTTCCGTTCAAAAACTAAATGTGTAGTAATAATGGTACATTGTTATGCTATATATCCTTCTTACACAGACAGCGGCGACATTATATTTAATGCTTCTCAATCATGTAATTTACGCTAGGGAATGTAATTTGCAATACTTTTACGCGGTACGTATTACGAAACCAACGTTTTATGATTTGATTATTTATCTGTAGCAAATATACTAAATAACAAAAATACTTCAGTACACCTTCGCATGAAATCTGCTGGTTATTTGTAAGTCGAAGAGAAAAATTATAATTATTATTACTAAATCAACTACAATCAAATTTTATTATTAAACATTGTCTACAGTTCCACCGAACAAGATCGCCATCACCGGCGTGGGCGAGCACGCCACTCAGGGCACGCTGCTCACTCTCATGTGTGTGGTGAGCGGCGCGCGCCCAGCCGCCACCATCGAGTGGTACAATGGCACCCACAAGTTGAGCAATGAAGAACAAAATATACAGGTATGTTGGCTTTTTATATTACTTTTATTTTATAGAAGGCAAAGAACACAAGTGCCATACATCTCTCTCCGTATATCACCCTACGTTTAACACTATTATCATTATTAATTTATAAAGTTCGACTGAAGAAATCATTACACGATTTCAGAATTAAATGTGACTTTATCCTAATAAATGTTATATAGAGAATACTGATCACAAAAATAAACCAGCGACTCTAAAATTAAACGATAAACACTGTAAAATTACAAAACTCTGAAAGTTAATTCCGAACAACAATTTAAAAAAGGAAAACTTAATAACTAAGTTATTATTAATAAGAGGAAATTCCGACAAATCACCAGCCAGTCCAAGATTTCGCAGGTAACGCAAATGATGAAACTTTTGGCAAAAGTAAAACAGAAGCTTAGCGAAAATTGTAATTAATTTTGGAACCCTCAGACCCCTTGAGACCCCTATTCAAATATTTGAATGAGTGGCGGTATATAATCAAATTTAGATCAATTATTTAATTGCGTTAGTACTTTACGATTCTTTTCGAATTTCACCTTTAACTTGAATGCGAATTTGAAATTAAAAAAAAATATATTTTCTTTTTTGGAGCGAAAATAATTAGACTGAGTTTGAAAGATATTTCTTTTCAATTCAATTAGTAAAATTCCCAGTGGTATACTCCACATTAAAACTATATTACATTTGTTGAAAAAGGACAAGGATAATCTTGTTACCGAATCTATTCACATTACCGGTTAATCGTACAAATACTTAATAATACTATAGAATACAAACTATAAAATACAAGATTTTATCAGAAAATTATACCTATCTATTTAACAAAGTTGTTGCTCAGTTACATCTTAAACTTGTTTTTCTGTCCGTGAGCTGCGACAAGTAAATTATGAGTAAATAGTTCCACAGCAAATTAAAAAAATAATATTATGGTCCTGTCCAAAACCTATGGAATTCCACAGTAATTTTGAATGCTGGTGGACGAAATTCGCGCGGTCTCGTCCACCTGGTGTTGGTTATCGGACTGAAATGGAATGGAGTCGTTATTATAGGTGTACAATAAAAATAACAAACAGCACATAAACAGGTACATGATAGGTGGTTAACATTGCCTATACATGCAAGCTAATTTTAAATAAGTCTGAAGTAACGCATCAGCAACAAGATCGGATACATTCGTAATTCTCTGATCGGTGTAATGACTCTTATCAGAGCACAAAGATTTTCCTATCGGGTTTAAAAGTATGTCTTATATGCTAAACATAAATAAACTAAAGAAATTAAACAAAATGAAAATATTATATACATAATATCAAAAATACATTTATTAAACTTAATATAATATACCTACCTATAAATTAAAGTAAAGAAATTAAACAAGATGAAAATAATTTATAGTTCTTAACTAATGCAAACATTTTGCAAAACCTTTATAAAGTAAAATAGACAGTTTGATTATTTTAGTGAAACAACTTACTTTATAAATACATACTTAGTTGACTTATAGTACAATATTTCTCCATGATTTGCATGTAGCAATGTAGCAAATGAAAATGAAATGGTCCCACAACGGTCCCAAAAGTTTTATGATGTATGGATCACTTAGATTAAAAATGGCATATATTTAGATGCAAATGATATCTCAAATACAAAACCAATATATTCAAAATAGAAACGCACTCGTGTTAATTAAATTAAGTCATAATATACAGTCAAAACAAATTATTGACTAGAAGTATCATTCAATCATACCAATGAACATTATACTAGTACAAATAGTCTCCACACATCTCGCTGTTCCAGCTGGCCAGTGGCGCGGCATCCGGCACGCCAATAAGTCAGATTCAATAATGTTCACAAATGAAACGCCGCACTTCGCTTCGCTGGCGACGCGAGTATTTCATACTTTTCTTACCTTCCGTTTCATATCCAGAGCATAGTGATAAAAATAGAGGAGAATGGTAAAACTAGAGGAGAGTGATTAAAATAGACGTAACATCACGCCTGTGATCCCCGAAGAGGTAGTCAGAGGAGTACAGTGCACTCCCATATTTCACTAGTGACGTTTTATATCCCATAAAATAAGTGAACAGCTTATAAAAATAGAGCAGAGACTACGCTACTATGAAGATTTCAAACTCTTTTTGCGCACTGAAATTAGGTTCAAATTGACTGAGCTCGTGGTATTCGTACATATTCGGTTTAGCGTGTTCCACTCAGTTCGCTCAAATGTTTATTCAATTTTTTTTAATGAAAAGAACCGGTAATTTAAAATCATTATATCGCCACACCAGGTCCTTTACGGGGTAGGCAAAGAGCACAGAATGCCAGATACATCTTTCTTTGTAGATCTGACTACTACTGCATTGACTCTATATACGCACGCGAGTTTCGAATAATATATTTTTGAATTAATTACGAAAAAGTGAGAAAATTTAAAAACTGTTAATGAATACTAGTTTGTTAAATGAACTAAAAAACGAATTGTAAAATGAATGAATAGTTACAAATTGATAAATTAATTAAGCAAGACCAAAATCTTGATATTTTTACACTGAAATTATATCTTTTAGTAACATATTTTAATAAAGTCTAAATTTTTACCTTAAAGCCCTTACACTTTACATAATCTTAGACATGCCATATCTAATTTGACAGAGTCATACCTAATAATATCTAAGATACTAATTAAATGTGCTATGTGTAAAGTTAAATAAAATGTTTTTTAAACAGTGCTAATGTGTTTAACATAAAATAATTCGGTTTAGTTATCCATCGCTCAATATATCCAGTGGCGCGGAAAGTGCCACTGAAACGAAGGGCGGGTAGAATGAAAAGAAAGAAAAAAAAACATAATCCGGTCATCCCTCAATGTCGTCCCGTTTTACATAAAAACGGTTCCCGGTTTTATTTGATTATCAACTCAGCAACTCGTGTACTGCGACCGGACTTATTATTTAAACCGGAAGCTTATATCGTATCAATCTCAAATATACTGGATCCTTCTCTGTCGCAAATATTTCCAATCGATTTCAAAACATTTATAATGTAACAGGTAATTATTTTTTCTATATCCAATTATCAATTTGATACACAACGTATTAGCTTTTGGACTTCCATTGCTGGAAATAAACCTCTATAGGCTGCTGGTGTATTAAGTTTAGATGTGGTAAGATAGCGAATACATTTAACCAACGTGCATTTATAATTTTAGTATTCGTCGTAAACACGACAGAAGCAAACTAGCATCATAACCAATAGAAGTCCGCTGAAATACAACCTTTCATCAGCAAAAACACAAAGAACCAACCATCAAGAATAATAGACTGTTTTAATAACTGATTACTCATCTTAATACCATAAGTAATGTGTACGTTAAAAACATAAACAGTCGAGATTCTAACCTAAGTAGTAGGTTTAAGCTCGTTGCACAGAAAAACAGTTGTTTTAAAGAAAAAACTTCGCGAACATTCTAGAGGAACGCTTATTCCACGCTCGGATATAATTAAACGTAGTGCAGTGATCTCATTATAATATTTTGTCGATAAAATAAAACGGTTTCTTGTACGAAGTGTTAAAAAATTACATCAAATTAACATTTTTATCAAACAATGTGGCACTTTTTACAAAAATCATCAATCACTATACTAGCAAACGAGACAAAATCTCAAAATAAGCAGAGTCTGCGTTATGTTAACCATACATCATTTATACCCAGACTAAACAAACACAACAAGTAATGGTGCTATAACACAAATATGTTGCCTAAATGGAATTGAACCCTACAACCTCCGGTTTCGTAGTCGGAGTAACTAATCACTGGACCAGTAGGTCGGTACAATCGCAATATTTACAGAACGAACGATGTGTTTCTAACCACGATGCCTAAATGTGAGCTGGCAGATTCAACACGTTGTACATAGCAACTGCAACATTCATCATTCATCCAATCGATGAAATGACTTTAATTTCCAAGCGATCGTATCGACTAAAGAGAAATTAAAAATAGTGAAAAATCATTATGTCAAATATATCAAAATAAAAATAGACATCGATATCGACAAAAATGTTGCCCCAGCAATTACCTAGCCATCTGTAAAACCTAAACAAGGTACACTGTTTACATTCACCGGCGTTGCTCGGTAAACTTCTTGCAATTATTTTAATAGACGACATTTGTGTCCGGTGATTCTTGTATCTTTCTTTTATCCTTTCTTTTCTTTTACTCGCTTTGCTATTGTGCCGCTATTTATAACGGAAGGTAACGTACATTTTAGTTCTCTTTATACATACGTTAATTCTATAATCTGCTGGTAAACATATACATATGTATATACATACATATAAATAAATATTTTTCACTAAATACAAGTATAGATAGTTTTACGTAGACTATATTCATTATATTTTAGACTATACTCATTGCGTATAAGCATAGGTTCTAAACGAGAGAAAAGACGGGTCATCTGATGCTTGGTGTTTCGATAAGTTCAATCGGGAAGCTAGGTAGTAGAGCTAGGATGGTCTGCCATGGCCTTTTATGCACTTTGCTTTAAGCGACGCCAAGAATATCCACACAGACCAAGCCGCTTCCGAGCTTTCCGGGCTTTTCAGGCTTTCGCTGAGGCAAGTAGCTCTGACGATCTGCGAAAGGCTGTAGGCAGATGCTAGATGCGACAAGTCGAGGACAGGGCGCGATGGTGCTCATTTGGGAAGCCTATGTCCAGCGGTGGACTGGGATGGGCTGATGATGATGATGATGATGTGGCTCTACTCGTATATGCATCCGCCTGTTGGATTGCTGCAACGCTCATTGTTATTGACTGTTACTATTGTGATACCCATAACTTGTATAATAAAAACTGCTCGTCAAAATTGACCAGCAGATAGCAAGGTTAAAATCAGAAAATGCCTAAACATTATAGCTAATAACGTAATTAAATAATATACGTGCGGTCATGCAGATAATGACGAGCTAATGAAAACATGATCTTATTAATAGGTAATTAGTTATCTGTGGCCACACTTGGTGGTGCTTCACATGTTATTGTTAATAACATATAAATACTTAGATTATCTTGGGTCATGATTTTCTGAATTCTAGAAGACCTAAGTTATCCTGTATAAATGAGCGATATATTGTAGGAACAAAAAAAGATGGACATACCATCTGATGTTACAAATATACGAACACGTTAATAGCTTCACTGATATGTTCATATAGATATTGCATATTAGTTCAAAAAATAGCTGGTCCATCAAACCAGTACACTTCTGGACCTGTTTTCGTAGGCACGCAAATGTTAAGTTCATACATCTTCCCCTTTCATTTTATTCTCGCCCCGAACACACAAGAACCCCCCGTTCTCCATACATACGTGATCTCATATGAGAGCCTTCGAGGCGTCCTCGTGACAGAATGAAAAATTGCATCACGTGACCTAATTCCCATCGCCCATTAGCGTTGCAGATGTAAGCTAAATTGATGTGGCTTCGATTCAAGTTTTTATTAAGCTTGGTCACATTTATTAAAAAGAAAACCACAAAGCTCTTCGGCATTTTGTAATCCAGAAGACGTTCGTTCGCTCAAGCTTTGTACCAGCACCATTTTTTTGTATTTTATGACAAGGTTTCGTATAATATTTCTATATCTCCGTTTACTTACTATGTATTACAGTTTAACAAGATTCTGCTATTTATTCTGTCACATTTACGTATAGATATATCTGACCGCAGCAGAACTGATCTATCTTTGAAAAGGTCTTTCAGGGTTTTACTTCATATCCGGTGCTATACGATATGTTTGGAGAAATAAAAACATTTTGAATATCCGGTAATCGTTTGAGAACTAATGATCACAGCCAATACCGAATAAGTATACTGTAGACAATCCTACAAAGCCTCTTTTATAAATTAACGAATACAACTCAGGGATAATCCATATCCTTTCTCTGAAATAATTATAAAGGCGCTCCACTAGCAGCCACGTATTCAAGATCTGACCGCACTTAGTATTCGGTCGCCCTGGATTACATACGATATATATACTTAATAGTCAATATGATTTTATTAAAAAAAAATTGTATTTTATTTTCTCGTTGTTCTTTTCACAATAAAGACCAAGAACAAAATATTTGAAAGAAAAAATAAATCTCAACTTTTTATGTTACATAATAGTGCCAATAAACTGATATAAGAGTAGTCACATCTAGTTTAAGTATGTCCGTTCAGCCCTTGTGTACGTGAAATTGAATTTCCTTGCAGGGTAACTTTAATTAAGGATCGCGCGCAACGTGTCATAGATTGATATTCTTACTCTCGTATTGAAACACCTACCCGTTTCGTATCCTCCGGCATTTTTCGACTCCTAACAGTATTAAAATGCTAATGAAGTTGAAAAGAAACTTAGGTACATTCAAGCGCTTTTTATGTCATGTACACTTTGAGAAGATTTATATTTAGAATATATTTTCATACGTTGGAAACGTTTTATGTGGCATAAACGATGATAATTAAT